>JADDOH010005692.1:0-80804 GCA_016648135.1 Agrypnia vestita | reverse complement strand
TTAAGAAGCTGTAGTGAACGACACCAGCACTAGTCCACCAAACGCTCACAAGTAACTTTTTTGGAGTCAATTTTCGCTTGGGGCATGGTTTGGCTGGTTCGGCAGGGTTCAGCCATTGCGATGAGCGCTTCCGATTATCGTACAGGATCCACTTTCATCACAGGTAATGATTCGATTTAAAATCCCTTCATTATTGTGCCGGTTGAGTAATGCAACGCAGCAGTCAACGCGCGTTTGTTGATTTGCTTCACTCAATTCGTGAGGTACCCACCTTTCAAGCTTTTTCACTTACCAATTTGCTTCAAGTGGATTAAAACAGTTTTATCACTAACACCGCAGCCTGCAGCTAACTCGGATGTGGTTTGCGATGGATCCGCTTCCACAATAGCCTTCAATTCTTCATTATCAACTTTGGTCTCCGGCCGTCCACGGGGCTTGGTCTGCAGGTCGAAATTTCCAGAACGAAAACGTTGGAACCAAAAACGCACTGTGTTTCCTTTTGCGGCACCGTCGCCATACACATCATTAATCCTTCGAGCCGTTTCTGCAGCACTGGTGCCACGGTGGAACTCGTACTCGTAAATAACGCGATATTTCAAGTTTTTCATTTTGTAAACTGAGTGACGCAAAGAAAAAAACAATTGAGGAAAAAACAAATGAATTATAATTTTCAAAACACAAATAGATGAGTAAATAGCTGTATAAATTTGGATTTGGAATTCCTAACCAAAGAGAAGATATTTGAGATCAAATTTGCCAGTACGGCAAAACGCCAATTTCATATGTAAGGACCTAATATTAAAGTATTGAACGTATGCACCAGTAAAGAGTCAAAACCCAAAACATACCGCGGCGCGCGGTGGACATGAAATTATTACGGAAATCAATAATTATGGAATGACACCATTTTGGCTGTATTGTTAAATTTAATTGTATCTTTATGGGTCGCACGGTAATGTTATATTTCGGACTAAATTTTTCCTAAAAATTATGCTTTATCTTCTACCTTTAAAATAAGTATACTGGGTACACCAGAGCTAGCAGCAGTAACTTGGCCGGTAGATTCCTGCATATTTTATGTGTCTAAAATGTTCAAGTAACCTTTACTTAATAGCAATAGTTATTGTGATATGCAATATCAAAATTTGCATTTTTTTCCAATATTTCTGACTAATTTTTTAGTTAAATTATCATTACAGTAACTTATGGCGATTATGAGAAATTCATTCACATTAATACATGTCGAATAAAATAATAAAAACCTTGCAAAAATTGAGAAAAGTTTTTTTTACGAGGTCTTTATCATTTTATTTAAGTTGTTTTGAAGCAAATTATTTAAATAAAAAATAATTTACTGTAATGATAGTTCAACTTTTTGCCAAAAATAAGTCAGAAATATTGAAAAAAATTGCAAACTTTGATATTTGACATCTCCATAACTATTGATATTAGGTCATGGTTGCTTGAACATTTTAGACACATAACATAGGCAGAAATCTACCGGCCAAGTTTCTGCTGCTAGCTCTGGTACACCCTGTATATTTGAAATTGTTTTATATGTATAATCAGACTCCAAACTTAACCATAATATTATTATTACAGTGTTCACTGTTTCCTCCAAAATATCTATCAAATAATTTGGCGATGCAGTATAATGAAAATGTCTTCAAAATTGGAACTGTTTTTATATTCAGTACCTACTTATTGAATAAAATTGTGAGTTTTCTTTATTATTTTATGCGAGTAAGAACTCGACAATTTATATTGAAAATTTGGAATGGAAAAATGTTTGGAACACTCGTGAAATTTGAATTTTGTTTTTTTGAACGATAAAAGAATCAATGTATTATCGGTGGGTTCCAGCCGGGATCCGGGAAGAGATTTGAGAGTCGTGTAGACATTGATCAGTCTCTTTTCCCGGGGCTGGGACGAACAGTGCACCATTTACGAAATGAGATTGTTTTACAATTAGTCAGTTTTACATGCACAAAACAAGTTAGTTTAAAATAAACTAATAGTTAGTTTACACTAACAACTTGCCTCTTACCCTTATCTTCGACAAACAAGCAACAAGTTTTTGTGGGTGCTAAGCGAGTGCGAAGATTATGGCGTCACGCAATTTCTTCATATTTTCATAATTTTTCTTTGTTCCTGGTTGTGTGGAATCTCAGGAAAGGTTATTATTTATCCAGAGTTGTTGAATCACAGAGACGGCTATAAATTTCCCTCGAAGAATTATTGCGTATGAAATAATAAACCATACTTTTCTTGCATTTATTATATCAAATAAATAAATTGTTTGCTTATTATGAAGTCCTCATTAATTCTTTGTTATATTAAAAATATTTTCTAGTACATTTTTTTCCGAGCTCGAGTTCCGGGACTCGACATAAGCATTCCCGGGACTGGATGCATCGGAAACCCCATGTATTCCCGGGTCAACTCGGATCAGAAACCCTAGTTTATAATAATCTTTTTTACCAAAGATACAACCGTTGATGCAACTGGATATTTCAAAAATTTTATTATTTTGCCTCTTTTTATGACCTTCCATAAAAATTAACAAATTCGATCAAAGCATTTTTCTGCTTTTAGATTTGTTTTTTGAGCAATTGAGATGTCGTTTCCATTACACAAACAAAGCGACTTGATCTGGGTGTTGTGTTGTTTGGGAATATTGAAGAATAAGAAAGAAAAAAAAAGGAATATTGAAGAATAAGAAAGAAAAGAAAAAAAAGAAAGAAGAATAAGGGTCACCAATATCCAAGCTTTTTTGTTATCGGGCGGATTTTTTTCAGATATGCAAGACTTCGGAACCCTGTCCAGTAAAACTGTGACTGAAGTCCTGATGCTCGAAATGAAGATGGCCCCAGCAGCAAAGACCTACCTGGTCTCCGGGTATCCTCGCTCCATGAGGGATGTGGCGGAGTACTCTGATAAGGTACGTCAAGTAGATCTCTATTGTCATCCATTTAGAGCTGAATATTTAGAAAGACATTTGTTTAATTATATAATATGTATGTAATTATAATAACACCTCAATACGGATTTATACAATGGGGTGGACAGATTGTCAGTTTATTTATTTGTTAGACACAAAATTTTGAATTATTAATGGGAGCTGAGAAGAATTTCTGAAGAACATTGAAGCATAACATTTTCAGAAGCAGTGGTATCGAATATTACGAACTATTCTAGTGTTTTGGCACTCACCAAAATAATCAGCCTTTCTCAATCTTATGTATCCCAATGCTTGCTATTATTACAAATGTCAGTAACAAGTAGGCAGTGCATTTCTGGAACACTGAAGCATGACTTTTACATTTTGGAAAGAAAAATTGAAATTGAATATTTATCTGTTCGAAGAATATTTTTTCTTCTGTATGAAGGCTTAAACTTTGTGGTGACATTATTATTAAAATAAAACACAAATCATTTTGTTTTCACCACTTTATTAGATTAAACAATCTACATGTTTCGAGAACAATGTTCTCTTCTTCAGGATTATTGGTGTTCTAAAAATTTTACTAAGATTTTGCAAAAGATTTAATAGAATATGACCGTACATTTAATATTAACACAGGTTTAAAATTTTTACGTTTTAGCTATAAGATCCCACAAATAAATAATCGAGAAATACTTGAAATTAAGAAAAATGTTAATATTATTTCAAATTTAATAAATACACAGACAAAATTTTTGCATAACCCAATATTGAATATTTTTCCACTTAACATTCCATCCTCTCCAGATGACCCATAATAATTAACACCTCTGACAGACTGTACAAGAACATATAATAGAATTGAGTAAGTTTAGATTGCTGTTAAAAGATTCAAGTGCATATAATAGATTTGTGGAAATTAAAAAGAGAAGTTTAAGTGGTAAGAAGAAAATTATTGTACGTAGTAAGAAGAAGAAGAAATAGATTGCAGTTAAAAAGATTCAAGTGGATATAATAGATTTGTGTAAATTAAAAAGAGAATTTTAAGTAGTAAGAACAAAAAGAAAAATTTATTATCCATTTACATTTAGTTGAGATGAAAAGATTTGTACCAACTTTGTCCTATACACAGTTATATTATCAGCAAAAATGTCAGCCGCCTCTGCATGTTCATTCCCTAATGAGTGTAGACTGGGGATTACAGAGTTTGCTAATGCATTAGTTCTGATATTTCGGTTATAATAAAATAATGCACTGTATCTTGATGACCTCGATGGGGCATATAAGTCGATCAGACTAGCAATCAATCATGCTATTTATGATCCTATACAGAAATATTAGGTCTGACACGGTACGTCTCACAGACAAGTTTAATAGTTGCAAATAACTAAGGGGATATTATTATGAATGATATTATAAAGATCAAAACAAAACAAAAAAGAATGAATGTTGAAACCTTGGCTTGAAAAAATATTAGAAAAAAATAAATTAAAGTAGGTTCTTTTAAATATGCTTAGATAATTCCAAAACCACTTATTTTTTTACCTTGAGACGTTTTCCTTGGGCTTTCTCTTTAAAAGTATAGGTGTCGTAAAATTTAGGTTAACGGATGGGCTACGCGTCACTCCGTACCAGGACCTTGTTATTTTCCCTGAAAACCCTTTCTACCTTGATGACTCGACAAAAAACACCCTCACCATAGATTTTTTCTTTTCAGAAGTGTCATTAATTATATTGTATAAATAAGAAATCACCTTTCCCAATTTTGACGTAGATATTAGACATTTTCTAATTGCTAAAATGAAACTCTGTCATTCACGGTATTGATCGTTAATAATGTTATTAACTCGGATTTCTAGGAAACTCACAAAGTTCATTTCAAAACTTTAATAATGTAATTATAGTATTTTGTATTTTCTGTGTGGGAATGCTCTATAATGATATATCATTTACAAAGGTCATCCCATAAAAGTTTAGACCATTGAAAAAATTATAATAACTATTAATTTTATTTTTAACGAACCAGCCTGTTTACAGATTATACGTGTATTAACTTTTTCATTCTGCATTATAAATATTGAAAAATACGCAAATGGGTTGATAAAAATCAGCAGAAGACCAAATACGTACCTATATGGTGTTGGCTACGATAAAGTGAAATGAAATGTAAATAAAAATTCGAAACAGTACAAAGATTCACGTCCATTGGATTCATCTTGGATCTCTAATAACGAATGATAATAATCCTTTTTATAAAACCACTATTTATTTAATCATCAACATGTTTCAACAATTATATATTACATAATGAGGATAAGGATGATATTTATAAAAAAATCGGGGGGCTATAAATTAATTTGTAATGATTGCAATCATTTTTATAAAAGTAACACTTCTAGAAAATTTGATATTAAAATTTAGGAGCACTTCAGATGCTTATACATATATTACATATATACCAATACATATATTAAACAAATTTTTATTAATCAATTAGAAACGACATACAGAAAAATCAAATTAACTAAATAATATTTTAACGGACCTCCATTCTATCCGGGGATGGCGCGTTATCCAATTATGTCACGGCAGTCTGGTAAGTTAACGAAAAATTTTCGACCTTATATGAAGTCTCTTTTTAATTGATTAACATTTTAATTCCATTTTTAAAGCAGTCCGCTTTTAATAACGTAATGGTCACAAATACCTTTGTGCATCTACCGCTAAAGTTTTTATTTATTTGATATTTATGTATGTCTTTTCTAATTGATTAATAAAAATTTGTTTAATAATTCACAGAACTTCGTTCTGAAATTGGGATTATATTTTTGTAACAAATCATTCTTTGGATATTAACAAAAGTTTAGAAATTTTTAATTTCAATGGGATTCACAAATAAATTGACAATACTAGATATTGATTGATTTTATAGATTTTATACTTGAGTTGTCGACAGAACTATCGTATCTGTTTCTTCCAAAATATTCATTCATAAGTTAATTTTTAAAACTTCAACTCTTTACAAAGAATTTGGCAAATGCTGTACATAGTGAAAATGCCTTCGAAATGGATTCTATTATTATTTAATTTATTGAATAAAAATTATGTTTGAATGAATTATGCAAGATGAAAGAATATTATTATTGTTAATATCCAAAGAATTAGAGATTTGTAAGTGCTTGTATTGATGTTTTTTTATAATTCGAGAGCAATCATTGGTGTATTATTAACCCATTCACACATTATTTTTATTTATTTAGTAGGCTTTACTATAGCATTAATTTTTTAAACTTTTCAGTAATGGTCAAAAATTATTCAAAATGAAATTTTTCAGAATTTATTTGCGATCGGCATCAGCTAAATTTCGGTACGGAATTGCGAAAATCAACTCGAATTACTCAATGCAATGTTTATAAACACAAAACACGGGCTAGAAAGGTTTATGTGTTATTTATTTATATTGATGACCTGTTAAATTCAATACCACATTAATAATGTAAATAAGATTATTTTTTATTAATTTGAAAAATTTAATGAAACCGCGAACGAAAGTTAAATCTCAGTTACTAATTCCCGATATAATTAGATATAAATCTAAAATAACAGTTATTGTGTAACCGATTAAAATAATGGTTTTGACCACCACTATTTTTGCGATAGAAGAATAATGCGATAGTCGAACTGAAGTTTCCGTTTTAACTACGCCCCAGCGTGTTATCGATTTACTGCAAATGACTATAGTTTTAACATAATTAATTATCATTCACCTCATTAGACACTAGATTTATAAACTGGACAAATGAATTAGATAATTACAACACGGGAAACGTTAACATGTCAGCACGCTAAGGTGGAACATTGAATTAATTAGCTTTTTATTGCGAATTATTTATATAGTTAAATGCATTATAGAAGATCGATTACTCAAGATATGCGTGAGAAATAGTGCAGTAAAACATTTTATGTCCTCTTTCATACCCATTTAGATAATATTTAATGTGTAGAAATATTATATATATACCTATACATTATTTAACATTCTAGTCATTTTAAGGCGAGATACGTCATTGTTTTTGTTTTATTACGTCAATTTTATTATTTAAAATTTAGGTTACAATATGTCTTTAGTTGGAAATGTGTCAAAATCGAACGCATACACTGCGACGTATCATCTATATTATGATTGTTTCAATACATATAAAAAATTAAAATACATTGAGATAATAAGATTCTTAAAATAATTAGCACTACCCAAGACTGCCTACTCCTTCAATCTGATCTCCTTTGACAATTGGTGTAAAGTAAACGGCCTAGAACTTTACATAAACAAATGTAAAATAATGTCATTTTATAGATCGTTTTTTCTTTATAGACTACAAAACAGAAAATATAAATTTGGATTTAGTCAAGTCTATCAAGGACCTCGGAGTTATACCGGACTATAAACTTACATTTAATGAACAAATTAATAGATTATGTGGTAAATAAGTCCTTAAAACTCTTAGGCTTTGTCAACAGAATGTCTTCTGATTTCACAACTAGGTACTAATGTTCACTTGTCCATCCAATCTTAGAACATGCCTCTGTGATTTGTTCTCCCTTCTATATAAACCAAATAAGTCTCATCGAATCCGTGCAACATCGTTTCTTGAAATGTAGCATGGAGGATGGGCTTGGATAGAGGAGACTACTCGTACACTGAAATTGAGTCAATGTTAAAAATTCATAACCTCCAAAAACGTAGAGAAAACACAGACTTAATAACCATATACAAAATATTAAATGGCCACACTGATGTGCCTTCGTTACTGGGCCAAATAAAATTCAATATCCCTTCCCGTTTTTTATATATATAAATACTTTTCATTTGTCCTTGTTTTTCTTTTAAATTGCTATATCTTTTATTCTTATGTATTTTATACTGTTCATGTTATGCAATATATTTTATTGGACTATGTCCGTCAATTCCAATAAATAAATAAAATAAATATTATTTAATGTGTAGAAATTTTATATAGGTACCTACACTATTTAATACTCGAGTCACTTCAACAATAATTGAATCGACGTATATATTATTTTAATTTAATAATATTTTTTCTGCTGGCCACTATACTTTTGACTACAACGTCCAGCATAGCCGCCCACGCCCCACAGGGCCTAGCTGTCGTTTGCTTAACTGCTAGTAACTACGAGATTCTAATTACAATATACCTACTAATCTTCTTCTTCTTCTTCTTCATCAGCCTTCGTATTTCCACTGCTGGATATCCACTGCCTCTTCCTTATTTTTCCATTCTTCCCTGTTGTTGGCTAATTGTAGCCATTTCTTTCCCCCCACAGTGACAATATCATCGGCTCATCTCTTTTGAGGTCTTCCGATGCCTCTTTTATTTTCCCAAAGTCTCCATTTCAGAACTCTGGGAGGCCATCTTGTAGTATCCTGTCTTGCAACGTATCCTGCCCATTGCCATTTTAGCTTCGCTACACAATCCATGACATACACTACTCTAGTTCTGCGCCTAATTTCGTCGTTTCTAATTCTTAGGCTTACTCCAAGCATGGATCTCTCCATGGATCGTTGCGTGCATTTGAACTTTTCTACACTTTTCTTCGTAAGAGCCACAGTATCCAATCCATACGTCATCACTGGCAGTATGCACGATTCAAAGGCTTTTCTTTTTAGGCTAATTGGGATCTCTTTGTTCTCGAAGATATGTTTGAGTTTGCCAAAAGCAGCCCAGCTCATTCCTATTCGTCTTGGCAATTCTGCTGTTTAGTTATCTTTTTTCATTTTTATCTTGTGTCCTAGGTATATATATTCATCTACTATTTCAATATTATTATCATTGATAGTGATGACTTTGTACCTACTAATAATATATAATAAATTTGACCCGAATCATGAAACATTAGGAACAGGACTTTGTGACGCATGTTCAGTCGGGACTGTTTAAATATTTAGGCAGTATTGACGACAGACCGCGCATGTTTTATACATTTGTAACATTGAACATTGAATAAACATTTGAATTTGAATAAACATTTGAATTTGAATTTATATAATTGAAACAGCATTGTGATATGTAGAAATATTTTTTAGATGAGTCCGGGCGGACAAGTCATTATCAATAATTTATATACAATGAGGAGCGATTTGTAGAAATTCGTCGAAAGTACAATGATGTAATGTAAATATTTCCTTTTTATTACGTATTCAACAATTAGAAATCAACTAAATGAAATTCATGCAAGCATTTCCTATCGAAAATGTTTTCAATAATTATTAGAAATCGACTAATACTTCGATAAAGAAAGCTGTACACGCTTTTGAAGTAGTTGTAAAGGGTAGTTTTAAAAGTTCTATTCTGGCATATACATACATAGACAGACCTCTTTTCATATTATAAGAAAGACAATTGAATTAGTATGTATGTGAAAGCAGTGCGCACGAGGCACACTGTTTCGTTGTGTTGGTGTTTATACCCGTAAATACCAACATAACGAAATAATGCGTCATACGCACGGCTTACACATACTAAGTGGAAAGAAGTCTACCTCCCATCGTTCTTTAATCACACGTAAAGGTCTTTCCATTTAAGAAAGACAATCGAACTAGTTCCTATGTGTAAGCCGTGCGTACGACGCACATTGTTTCGTTACGTTGGTGTTTTAACCGTAAACACCAACACAACGAAACAAACAAAATATATCAGCTGGAGGGGGGAGAAGTAAAGGGGGAGGGGGGAAAAGTCGCCTATGTTACCCGCCGGGTCATAACGAATTACAGAATTTGGGTCAAATCGTTACAACGGTACAGATTTGCAAAGAAAATATGTCAGGGAGGGGAGGAAATGTCACATTTGTTACTCGCCGGGTCCTAAAGAATAAGCAAACAAAATTTGGGTCAGATAGGTCAAACAGTGTAGATTTGTAAAGAGAACAAACCGACAGACAGACATTGAGTTTTATAGGTATAGATTAATTTGTGTTCCGAACATTTTGTGATGCAAATGTTCGGAACATTGTAGACATTGTAGGCAGATTTTTTTTCTGTCGACCTCGATTAAGGCGACATATTTTTTCTGTGTTTGTTCATTGTAAAATGGATAAACAATGAATATAAATGATTGGCCTGATGGTACGTTTTCAGTGTTATTATATGGAATGGAAGCATGGACGCTTACCGAAGAATTGATTAGGCGACATTCGAGATTTGGATCTAGAGAAGATTACTCAAAATAAGCTGGATGGATAGAGTTACGAATGAAAATGTTATGATTCGGATGAATAAAGAAAAAATAAGAAATTAAAATTCCTAAAATTCATAAATCATTTAAACTTATAGCTTAGTACAGATTCTAGATAATGAAGTATACTTTATACGTATAAAATAACATATTATGCGTACATACAAATATTCATTAAAACTTTGCGCCGCCTAGGACACTAAAAACGATTTTTTGGCCGCGGCCTGTAGGTTAATGCTAATATTTTCTCAATTATTGCAAATAACGTTAAGTTTATTACTTTTATATAAGAACAAAGGTTTTATCCAAGTAATTGCCTTAAAAAAATTGCAGTCTAGAATATTCATTCTGATATAAATGAATGATAAAAACACACATTTTCGTAAAAAAACGCCTAAATATGCCTTTTAAGGCGTAATTGGTGAGTGGATCCGAAGCAAGCATGGTGCTAGTCACTGCACTTTGCATCATAAACAAATCGCATAAAACCTCAAATATTCCACATATGTATTATTGATTTGAACTTGTATGCAACAGAATTTAAATATCACAATAATAAATAATGAGCAACTATTAAATGCTGTAAACATTTGTCTTATCCAGGCTGGAAGCGTCCCAGCTCCATCAGATAACTCGTCCAAGGTGCGTGTTTCAAACATTTTTGACTAACATCCTCTTGTATTTACACAAATTTCATATAATTTCATTTTAATATTTAAAATTCTAACCTTGTGGTTGGACAGATAGAATGAAATTCACTTTGTTTTCGAGCACTCATTATTGTTTTAGTTTTATCGTTGAAAATCGATCGAAAGTATTACAAAGTGACTTTATTAATCGCCTTAATTATTCATAATTCACGGCTTTATTACACGTTTTGGTAGAAAGTTTTCTATGCATTTTTTGTGTTTTTCACAGCTTTTGCAGAAACCAATTCTGTAAAAAAAATTTGATCAATCATTAAGAGTAGTAGTTAGATCGTTTGGGTTGGTAGTTTGTTTTTATATCATTTAATCATACGTAATATATACATTTTTGATAAAACTAACATGATTTAGTAGTTGTATGGTACCTATATATCTGAAATTCTCTTGAGTTTGACTTAATCTTGTCTCAGGTAGAATTATACAAGCACTTCTTGTAGGTACTCACGATTTCTCTGACAAGATTGAACAGGAATCGCATAGTTGAATTGTAGTGAAATTTTACAAATCAGTAGTAGAGCTTGGTCAGAATATTATATAAGCTAGTAAATAAATTTACAGTTACCGATCCTAAATACAAATATATTTATAATAGAGCAAAGAATGAACAAATTAGATGAAAGTGCAAAGCTGGTCTAAGCATAGTGAATGTGGTTAAAAAGGATGGCTTTGGAGGTTTCAGCCATGTAGAGCAAATAAAAAATGGAGAAAGTGTAAGAATAATATATGACGTGAGAGAGAGGATGTGATGACATCAGAAATAGGGGAGGTCCGCGGAAGACTTGACACGACCAGGTAAACCAGGTGCTGGGAGACAATCCTCTTAGAAGCCTCAACAATCAACGGGCTTCCTCCTTTGTATGGATATGATCCATCAGAAAAAATCCAGAAAAAGTAATTGTTCGCTTGACAATCTTAGAAAAAATCATATTTTGTAGGTGCATTTCCTTAATTTAAAATTATTTCTTTTTAAATTTTACCTCACGCCATTTTTTGCGTTTGCAGGCATTAAAATTTTTCTAAATTATTCAGCACTGCGTTACCCAAGACTTTTCAAATTCACTGCCAATGTGTTGAGTACATTTTGGCCTATAAATCGTAGCCATATTTACATTATATGATTTTTTCATGTATATTTTGTAGCCAAAGTTATTAAACGTACATGAGCAAAATTCGATCCCATAGGGTAATATCTCAAAGAAGGAACAGGCTGAATTTTTTCTGTGCTTTTAAATATAAGAGTATTGTTACTTTATATAAAATATCAATGGTGAGTAAATTACCTTTTAAACATAACTGTCTTTAAGAAATTGAATATTTGATTTTACCAGGTAAAAATCTTAATATTTCACCAATAAAAGGCCTCTATAATATCTAAATTTCGATTTTGAGATTCAACTCCAAGAAGGTATAAAAAAATTTGGGCAAATAAATGCTTGATCGTCATCCGGGAGAATTTCGCATAAGTTGTTATTCTATTATTTCTAAGGCATTTTTAACTAAAGAAAACCATTTTTCTTGAAAACAAATTAAATATCTTATTATTATAAGTTAAGAAAAAAGATCTGTAGCCTTAAAAACAAAAAATTACTACTACTGTTAAAAGTTTCATTTCAAAAGCAATTTCGTACTTCTGATCCAGATGACGACAATTCTAAAAAATTACGATCCAAAAACACTCACAAAATATGATTTTTTTTAGATAGTCAAGCAAACTGTGCTGGACCATTTGAAATGCATTGCCCATATATGTATATCTGATTGCGCGTGCGACACGCTTAAGAGTTTGAATATTTGAAATGAGATAATTAATAAAATTCATCTGAATTATTATATAAGGAATGAAAATTCTGTATAAATAAATATATTGTAAAGAAATCTATACAAGTATGGAAAGATAAACTTCTTATTAAAAGATTCTGTTGAATTTGTTGGGACTGTGTTATGCGTAATGAAAGAGAATCCCTCTCAAATAAAAAAAAAACTATTTAAATTCTCATGGTAAACGACGTGTGAAATTTATAGGATTACATTAAGGGGATAAAAAAGAAAATTAAAGACTAATTAATAATCGTTAGTTTGGCCAGTTTTAGTATGGGAAAAGGATCTGGTTTAGGATCTGGAAAAATGGAGACGATTGTTATGGCCTGGATTGGACTTCGGTAAGATGGAGATCCACCAATCCTTGTCCTCATTAATCCTTTCTTTACTCCTAATTAATTCCCACTCCGTCCACCACCTTTTAATACGCCTAGCGACATCTGTTGTCCTTATGGGCTCGACCGCATGTAATTAATTATTCCTACCGCCTATACTTCTGAATTGTCTTTGAGTGAAGAAACCGCATACTGTAACTACCGTATCTATTGTTAAACCGTGGATTGTGTAATTTCGGTATATCTTTAATTAATCGGCGATCGACGGGAGTGTGGTGTCGGCATCTGGACCAGAATCATTGAAGAAAAAAGGCATCCTTGCACCTCACACCAGAATCTAGTCATCTCAAAGGTAGGATTTTCCATCTTGATTTGGGGTCTAGATTCATGCTGTGATCGTCGTTTCTGTTTTCATCTGCCAACCAACGTCTCGCCTCGTCAATTTGAATACCCGCAAATGAACGCTTCTCTCCACTTGAACAAATCTCAATGGACCTATATATAATTCTAATAACCGCATTTATTTTATTATAAACCGCATCACCAATCGTGTTTATATTTAGCTTTACATATTACGCGAAGATTTGAGCGAAGGCTAATGGCGGCTTGTCAATACCAAACCAAGTTTCCCTCACAGAAAGGCGGCAATATTTTGATTATTTATGAAGTGATTTCCACAACTCACTTCATTATAAATCGATTAGTCTGAAGGTCTTGTAGAATCATAAATAATAATATAATAATCTGACGGACTCGGACGTCCGAGTTTATTTTAAAATCGTGTCCAAGAAGGTACGATTTCTGATCTGGAATTTGAAGAATGTCTTGCAGGGTGGAGTATCATATTAACTTCTTACACGCGTAACTGCTTAGACATGATTCTGGATGAAAGATCACATTTTGTTTTACTGTAATCCCTGTTATTTATATTTGAGTTAATTCTGAACAAAAAATACAGTTTAAATATCGGTTTAAAAGCGAAGTGTAGGGCATAATTTTATCATCTTACCTTTGCAATTGATTGTCCTTTATCACCACTACAACAAAATAATCAATAAACATCAAGTTAGTTAGTTTTTGGAACCTCAAAGTGGCTTCAACGATAAAAAATATTCTGGGAATATATAGTATATAAGTTGTTCTTTCAACAATACAAAAATGAGACTAATTTTTGCTTAGATGTCCCCATTATTTGAGCACTTAAATTCTTGGAGTTTACTTTTATTTGTGTATTATTTTAATTTTTGCATTCCTATGCAGGATATAATGAGTATAACAGTATATAAGTTGTTCTTTCAACACTACAAAGAGACCCTAATTTTTGCTTAGATTTCCATATTATTTACCACTTAAACTCTTTGAGCTTACTTTTATTTGTGTATTATTTTAATTTTTGTATTCCAATGCAGTATATAATAAGAGAATATATAGTATATAAGTTATTCTTTCAACAATACAAAAAAGAGCCTAATTTTTGCTTAGATATCCCTATTATTCCACCACTTAAACTCTTGGAGCTTACTTTCATTTGTGTATTATTTTAATTTTTGTATTCCAATGCAGGATATAATGATTAAGACAATCTTATTTAAGGCAATTGTTGAAGGTAACAGGAATAGAAAGCGTCCGCGAAAGACCTGACATGATCTGATTCTATAAGTATTGGAGGATGGCCCTATTAAAAGCCTCAACAACCGTAGAGAATGCATGAGAAGATGTATGAATGAAGCCGAAGCAAAAGTAGTGTGCCCAGATAGAGGAATATGGCGTTCTATCCTCTCTGCCTTCCCCTGCGGGGAAACGGGCTGATGGTTAGTTACTTAGTTATATAATTATATTATGTATGTATACATCTTTTCATATATTGCTTGCAATTGAGTTAGTGTGGGTACAGTGCGTAATACGCGCATTGTACCCACACTAACTCAATTGCAAGCTTATATGAAAAGACCTATACCTAGTGTCAATTTTAGTAGTAAACTGTTTAAAGCTCAGATACAAAACAGGTACGCTTAAAGCGTTGTATGGAGTTGGAAATCTAAAAAAGAAAAGGGCATCGTGCCAGATCCATTCGAAACTTTGAGTAGGAAGAGAACGACACCCATTTTATACATTTTTTTAACATTTTAACATTCTCATCAACGTAATGTTATGATTTTTAATATTAAAAAAAAAATGAGGGTAAACAACACTGTTTAATTCCACTAAATTTATTTTGAATTGTTAGGACGTTTTCGGGATTTCTCCCATTGTCAATAACAACACGTTTACAACTAAATTAAAAATAATTCGAGACAGAATTTATAGGGATTGGGTGGGTGTAGTGGTGGTGGGGGTCGGGGGCGGGGTTAGAATGGATAGGAGTGGAGAGGTTATGGGTGGTATCTGGATGTTCATTATATTTCTATTATTTATTTTCTTATTATTTATTTCTAAAATCTCCAAAAAAAGACTTAAAGAGCATAAAAGAGCCGTAAAAACTTTAGTTTAAATTCAGAAATGGCGGAGCATGCCAGAATGGAGGGACATAAGTTTGATTCGAAATTATTATATGAGTGCAATAAAGGAAGAAAAATTGACATCTTGCACGATTTTTTTAAAATAATTGTTATTGTTTTTTTGCTTACTAGAATTATTACCTACTGAAAAACAAAACAATTACACAGAAAATTGTCGCACCAATATTATTTCAATTCAAAATAAACTAGGCGCTTGTGTTACAAACATGATGATGCGAAGCGGTGGTCTCCGGGATTTGAGATTCGATCCATACTACTTTGAATTTCCTCCATTTGTCAATATTTTAAGAATTAAGAGTTGTAGATGTCGTTAGCTACAGGTAACTTCAAAATGAACAAACCTACATGAAGTCGTGTACGTGGGTTTGAATTTTATCTGGTCCTACAAACCTAAATCGGTAAACTCGAATTTCCAGATGAAAATCTCAAGTTGTGAGATTTTTCAAAGAGAGTTTCAACTAAATTTCATCATTTCTCATTCCATGACACAGGTTCTAATTGGCAACGGATTCGGAAAACATAATAATATATAACCAAACAAGTGAGCGTAATATATTAGCGATATTCGGGAGCATAATGTTTTAAAGTTCGTAAACTAATTAAACTAATTTAAATTTAACTACTTTTAGTGGCATATAATCTGAATCTAAATTACTTAACGGAAAATTTGTTTATGATTATGTTTATGAGAAACAGTAAAAACTCTTCAAGGGCGCGCTTTGGAGCAGTGAAATTTTCACAGCTTATTCCGTCTGGAAGTTCTAGATCCATGCGACTATTTTCAACTCCCAACATCATCATAGTCCTCCAAAATATTCCTTTATTTCTTTTAAAAAAGTATCATTAAATAGAATTTTAAAGTACGCATGGAGAAATTTTATTTGAAAGTGTTTGTTCCGGCTTTTTTCTTTCTTCCATCGTTATATAATTAATATATACAAGAAACCACATCTCGGGTGGAGCCAGGTAGGAAATCCATTTATTAATACAATTTGAAGTGTAATTATTTTAATATAATGTACGATACTTAGCAAATCCACTTATTCAGAAAAACGTGAGAAACAAAACCTTTCGATGTTTGAAAATACCCGCGTAAATAATTGATAATTCATCGTTCGATACATTTTTGTTGGAAGGTTGTTTGTTCAATTTCGTAAATTACAATACAATTGAACGCGTAGTTAAAACCCTTATACGCTGCCCAAGGTCACATATGGCAAGACAAATATTATCCATAATTGAAGTTTCCAATAATGTACTTCTGCAGGAAAACTATCCAATTTGCTGATTTATATTTGGCTTACCTTGGTCAAATAGTACCACAGGCACTATTTATTTATATTTATTTATTTATTTATTTATTTATTTATTTATTTAATGTTTATGGAAGACCAACAGCACAAAAAAAAGCATAGAAAACATTGATACAATATAGATGGCCAATTACAGGTCTCCACATTTAGAAATATGTCAGTAATGATAAATATTTATGATATACTAAGGCATATTAATTATATAGAAAGAAAGAATAAAAAATTTAAACAAACAGAAATATGTCAGTAATGATAAATATTTATGATTAAAAATGTCCTTAGGTTTTCACGGCCGTTCAGAATCTTCTGTGTATAGTTTTCTGGGATATTCTGTCGTGTGTATGTGACCTCTCTGGCCAACGTTTCGGATCCCATTGCAGGGTACATCAGCCCTGATGATGCATATATGAAGGCATATTAATTATATAGAAAGAAAGAATAAAAAATTTAAACAAACAGAAATATGTCAGTAATGATAAATATTTATGATATACTAAGGCATATTAATTATATAGAAATTAAAAAAAAAAAAAAAAACTATTTGACCAATAAGCTAAATTTATTTCCAAAAGTTCTTCTGCATAAGTTTCTGGATGTAAATAATTTTATAATTCATTATTATGTATATGGCGCATCTTTCATTCCTTGCAAAGCCTAAGTTATAACAATTACATTATTCCTTTGCGTTTTTCTCGAAAATTCCTTTTTCAGATTGATGGAGACGATATCTCAAAAACTATTAAGCCGAAAATATTAAAATTTTAATAATGCTATCTACGATGTAATCAACAATCTTATTTGCACAACAAATATTTTTTTTGATACACTACATTAGGTATGGCGAAATCTTCAAATATTATTTCTCGATTGTGTGGCGTGCCGAAGCAGTAAAAAAATTTAACAAAATAGAAAAAATGTTTTTTTTTCAGAATTTTATTTAAAAGCTTAAAAATTACAATATAGTTTCTTAAAAATAAAGTCGTAATCAATAAACATACACATTAGTTATTTATCAATGAGATTTTTTCTGTTGTACATTCGATGACAAATTCTTAATATCTAGTTCATATTTCGTCACTTTTAGTAATACACACGACCAACTGGATTCATCAGTCATTCTTTTTCTTGAATTACATTTTATGAAATTCATTTCTGAAAATAATGACTTCCAAGCAATGTAGAAGAGAAAATTGATAATATTGCTCTCGCTAGTTTATTTAAATCGCTAAAGATTTCTGGAATGGCGTTCCAATGTCTCATTATTTCTTCTTCTGCATATTTATTAATTATGTTCGTTAATCGATCGCTTTCGATTATTTAAAAATTAAAAAATTATTTTTGAACTTGAGAATCGTTCGCGTGCCTTCCAAATTCTCAAACGTGCCACCTCTGGCAAGCGTGCCCTAGGTTAGGTTAGGTTAGGTTAGGTTAGGTGGCCACACCTGCACTACATCATAGAGATTATACCATTTAAAAAGAAAATATTGTTTTCACTTCCCTCAAACCCTGACGACATTATTATCTCTACCGGCTGCCCGCGTCACGGACAAGTACCTTTGCGGGACAACAGGACTCCGCCATTTTGAAATTTAAAAAATAATTTGTTTATTATATTATAAAAAAATATAAACCAAAACAAAGAGTAGCTTTTTGGTCTTGTGGTTAGGACACTCGCCTCGTGATCCAAAGGTCGCGGGTTCGAACCTCACTCCAGACTAGCAAGTTAGTCCTATTTTCATAGCACAAGCGCTTAGCTTAGTTTGAAAATAGTAAGAATATTGATGTGACACGTATTCCGTGTTCGCATCTCTATTTTTTTAAAAAAAAAAAAAAAAATATATGCCTTGAACAATGATAATGAAACGAATTTTACAATTACAATCAATTTTTATTTTATTTTAATGCATTTTTCAATGCCCTAAGGCAGTGAAATCCTTTATGCCGCAATATAACTATGTATATAACATAATAATGTAGTAATATTTTATTTTGTTGTCAGAGTATTAATTAATACAGGGATAGAACGTCTTTCTAAAGTCACACATAACAGTAATTACAGGGAAGTAATTTGTCTTAATTCGTTTTGTACTTAAAACACAAAACGCATATGGAAAATTACTTAACATCCTAAAAACAATTGTAACCCCAGAAATAAGAGTCCAAAGCAGAAACAATGAAAATATACTATTTGAATACCACGAAGTTCTCCCTATTAAACAAATATACCACTATAAAATAAACATGAAAGACTATGAAGAGGAAAAAAAACTAATAAATCATAGCCATAGAACTCGGCAAATCACAAATAGGAAACTCAATGTGAAATAATCAACAACTTCTACGGAGCAAGAACAACAGAGAACACAGTACCATGACTCTTCAATAAAATACCAGAGCACGTCAAGAATATCACCCAACCTACAAGGAGAGGAAGGAAGATAAGGATATTCCTACTAAATAACTTGACTCTGGAAATCTAGACAAATCGGCCCGATTCTGAAAATAACAATATCTGGATCTTTAAGATCTTTATCCCAACACTTAATAGACGATAATAATAATTAAAAATGTCCAGAGCGGATTTTGCTATTCTACGGCTCAAATACACTGTATTAAAAGATGATATAAGAAAGATTGTTTCTTACAAACGTATTAATTTCTTCATCCACAGCGTCCAGATGAAATATCATGGCTATACTTGTCATAACCGTGTTCGGCGTTACTGCGTATTCAAATCTTCCCATCCTGACATTTGACAGATATGTCTGGATCTTTAAGATCTGTATCCCAACACTTAATAGACGATAATAAACGAGACATAGCTTTACTTCGGTGTTTGTTTCTGTAAGTTTCTACATGAGATAGATATAGAGGGAGGGAGAAAGATGTAAATTGTTATCTGTCAAATGTCAAGATGGGAAAATTTGAATACGCGGTAACGCGGTCAAGTTTAGCCATGATATTTCATCTGGACGCTGTAGATGAAGAAATTAATACGTTTGTAAGAAACAATCTTTCTTATATCATCTTTTAATACAGTGTATTTGAGCCGTTGAATTACAAAATCCGCTCTGGACATTTTTGATTTTTATTATCGTCTATTAAGTGTTGGGATAAAGATCTTAAAGATCCAGACATTGTTATTTTCAGAATACGGATGATTGTTAGCCTCAATTCCTTTTTATTTTCACTTTGAGCTGTTCCATGATTTTTTATTCATCTTAGTCTCACTACTAAGTTTATTTTTATGTTTTGTTATGTTCATATACTATTATTATTTTGTATATATTTTTTACCTTATGTAAATTATACCTATAACTAAACATGCAATGTATTTAAGCAAGAAAATGGAAAAGAAACGTGCCGATAAGCTGTACAAGGCTTGGCTAGAAAATATTATGTATAAATTTAATAATTAATAATAAAAAATAAAATAAAATTGATGCATACTGAGTTTTACAGACAAATCCATTTTTTTACGTCTTTGGGATTTTAAAAAAATAGTTGGTAAATTGGCATATAAAATAAGGGAGTCAATTTTTTGGTAAGTTTTCACTTATGATTGTGATTTGTGTTTGATTGTAAAGATGATTGTTAACTGTTATCGGCAAGCTAGATATCTAGCATCACAGATCACTGGTATACTAGAAATTTAACCTAGAACAGTAATAATTATTACAATTGTGTTACCAATTTTATTATTGCTCCAAAGTAATATCGTAGGACAATAAATGCATCGTTCCATGTTTGTTGCAGATTCAAGTAGTGAACGGGGTGATCCTGGTGAGCTGGAGACAGAAGGTCCTGGAGAGGCAGATAGAGTACGGGGCCAGGCTGGGCCACGTGGTGCTCAGCCTCGCCAGGATGGAGCTGAACAACTTCTACAAGAACGTCATGCCAGTGGCAGACTACTTCGATCAGAGCAGCATGCTGGTCGCAGTAAGTACACTTACGACTTTTAACTACGCAATTTATAATTTTTAATTTTTTCAATTTCTCCAACGGCGTAAAAATATTAGCGCTAAGAAAATATATTACAAAAAATGTTAAGAATGTTCTTAGGTTTTCACGGTCACTCAGAATTTTCTGGTTTGTGTCTTTTGGGGTATATGCCATGTTATTAAAACCTTTCTGGCCGACGTTTCGGATTCCAATACTTAACACACACTGTCGTGATTCCAATACTTAACACACACTGACAACGTTCTCACCCTGCTTTCGACACGGTATTGCAAGCCAATACTTAACCACAACACCAACACTCTCAATAAAACATCAGCCCTGATGATGGACCCTGCAATGGGATCCGAAACGTCGGCCAGAAAGTTCGTAATAACACGGCATAATACCCCAGAAGACACATACCAGAAAAAAATAATTTAAGTTAAATTTACATGTTCCTTATTCACTAATAGGATGTGGACACATGTTCGTGACAAATATACTCGCAAATAAGTATTTCGTTGTTGGCATTTACGTCACGTCCTGCCTACTATTCCACTTAGTTCATATTTGATAGCTCGACTGATTACCATCAGGTGAAACTTTCATTCTCGTTGACTCCGAGACATCATCGGGTATATGTGTATGCGTATAATACGGATTAATAATAAAACAATACCTTGTCCATAATATCGAATAGATATATTGGACATATATAAATAAATTGAATAAAGGCAGAAGTGGCTTGATTATGTAGTGGTCTAAGTTTTCAGAATACCACCAAGATAGTTCTAGTTTTATAGTAAAAGCATTTAGTTTAATTTGAAAATAGTAAGAATATTGATACAATGTACGCATCTATTAAAAAAAAATTTCCCAACCTCTTTGACTGATTTACACCAAATTTAACGAACTTATTATTAAGAGGCTCCAGTACACGATTTTCGTATTTGCTAAATTCAACGTAAACTTATTAAATCATTTTGCAAAACCCATAAAAAAAGCTAAACAGGCTTTTAATCAATTTAATTGTAATAGATCCATTTATTTTTGAAGCATTTCCTTAAAAAGTATCATAGAATATATTGTTATAACATCAAAAAATTTATAACCCCGAAACACTATTTTAGTTTTTATGCAATTGAGTTATCTTTGGTCCACTTAATCTCGTATACTTTCAAATAAAGACCATATATTTTATTTACAAATTGATTGTATAAAGTTTGAAAAAGAAGTGGTTCTATTCACACATTAATATTTTTCGACAAGTTGTTAAATATATCGTTTTAAAAAAAAGACAAAAACTAAACGTTCTGTCTCCTATATTGCAGTATCCTCAAAATCTTTAAAACATCGATTATTTTAATTAAATTTTACATGCGTACTGAGAAAATTTCACTGTCATTAAAATAAAAATATTCAAAAAATTATACCTCATACTCAAGAATTCGAATTAATTAAATCGTATAGTCTGTTAAAAGATCATTTTTCTTTCAAATCAGACTTCGGTTGGACTGTCCAACTTTTCCCTTTTTGATGTTATAACAATATATTTGTTCATATTTTTTTGAGAAAATGCTTCAAGAGTAAATGGATCTATCATAATAAAATTGATTAAAAGCCTGTTTAGCTATGGGTTTTGCAAAATGATTTAATAAGTTTACGTTAAATTGAGCAAATCGAGAGCAAATACGAAAATCGTGTACTGGGGCCTTTTAAGGACCCTGCACAATATATACCCAGGTACTCTGAAATCTCCCCTTGGTCACCCCACAACTCACCGCGATATAAATGTATATTATATTGAAATTTTTCACTACAGTACCATGAGAAATATTAGGTCCTTACATATGAAATTGGCGTTTTGCCGTACTGGCAAATTTGATCTCAAATATCTTCTCTTTGGTTAGGAATTCCAAATCCAAATTTATACAGCTATTTACCCATGTATTCGTGTTTTGAAAATTATAATTTTTTTTTTCCTCAATTGTTTTTTTCTTTGCGTCACTCAGTTTACAAAATGAAAAACTTGAAATATCGCGTTATTTACGAATACGAGTTTCACCGTGGCACCAGTGCTGCAGAAACGGCACGAAGGATTGATGATGTGTATGGCGACGATGCCGCAAAAGAAAACACAGTGCGTTTTTGGTTCCAACGTTTTCGTTCTGGAAATTTCGACCTGCAGAACAAGTCCCGTGGACGGCCGGAGACCAAAGATAATGAAGAATTGAAGGCTATTGTGGAAGCGGATCCATCGCAAACCACATCCGACTTAGCTGCAGGCTGCGGTGTTAGTGATAAAACTGTTTTAATCCACTTGAAGCAAATTGGTAAGGTGAAAAAGCTTGAAAGGTGGGTACCTCACGAATTGAGTGAAGCAAATCAACAAACGCGCGTTGACTGCTGCGTTGCCTTACTCAACCGGCACAATAATGAAGGGATTTTAAATCGAATCATTACCTGTGATGAAAAGTGGATCCTGTACGATAATCGGAAGCGCTCATCGCAATGGCTGAACCCTGCCGAACCAGCCAAACCATGCCCCAAGCGAAAATTGACTCCAAAAAAGTTACTTGTGAGCGTTTGGTGGACTAGTGCTGGTGTCGTTCACTACAGCTTTCTTAAATCTGGCCAGACGATTACGGCAGATGTCTATTGTCAGCAACTGCAAACCATGATGGAAAAGCTAGCTGCTAAACAACCGAGGCTGGTTAATCGCTCTAGGCCACTGCTGCTTCATGATAACGCTAGACCACACACTGCACAACAGACGGCTACCAAATTAGAGGAGCTTCAATTGGAATGTCTAAGACATCCACCGTACTCTCCGGACCTTGCCCCAACAGATTACCATTTTTTTCGAAATTTGGATAACTTCTTGCAAAGGAAAAAATTCAACTCCGATGGGGCAGTCCAAACCGCCTTCAAAGATTTTATTGATTCCCGTCCGAATGGTTTTTTTAGTAAAGGGATCGATGAACTACCTATGAGATGGCAAAAGTGCATAGATAGCAATGGTACATACTTTGATTAAATAAATATATTATAATAAAAAAAAATCGGCTTTATGTTCCTCCCATACTAAACATCAATTTCATATGTAAGGACCTAATATTTGCAAAAATCTTGAAGAGTCTTTAGGCCCTCGATACTACTAGGACAAGATGATGAAGATGATGATGATGATAATAATACTTTTTTTTATTACTAAAAGTTCTAATTTATCCATCTGTCATCCTGTATACTTTATAAGTAAAATTTGTAAAACCTTTGTGATATCAAAACAATTCGAAAAGCTTAATAGAAAAATCGGAATAATTATTGCTATTTAAACACTTTAATTTTTCCTTTATCCCCAAATCAAAATTTGTACAGTTTAAAAATGATTAAAAATCAATTTATAAATTTTAGTATCCTTAACTCAACCATAAATAAAATTGGCATATGTGCACCAAGGTGACTTTCTTTTTTTATACTCCATTTTTTATTTTGTATGCCTCAGTTCCATACACCGGTGTACCGAACACGATTAAACAATAAAACCGCTTTGTAAAATCCCCGAAGCTGTAAGGGTTAATATTGTCCGCAGCCGCCATGAACCAAAATTGCATTTCGCCTTCGAATTCTCTTTCATTTCTTCAATTTCATTTGTTGCCCTTGTCCACGTCTAACGTATCTTCCGAGATATATTACAGTCAATAAAGTTCCTTCTCGCACCTCCATAAAGGTGAAAAATTGAATTTAGCCGTGTCGAGACAAATGTGGTTAATGTCACTCCAGTTCCGTTCAACAGGTTACTGCACCGAACAAGTAATAAAGTGAGTAAAAGTCTGTCAGTTTTTTCATCTCCGAGTATTTTCAGAGAAACGAAGCGTTTTTCTGTTCAGAATAATTTATGCCATTTCGAGAATGTAGGGGTGTTCGTTATACGAGTCTGGTAAAAGTAAAAAAGAAAAATGGTAAACTTAATTTAAAACATAGCCATTACTTGCGCAGTATGATGTAAGATCTTTCAGAATAGCAGCACGCCACTGGATACACGGGTTGTTACACCGAAGGTCTTACAGGAACAACAATTGGGACAAATCAAAGGTAATAAATAGGACCTTCTTTAATCCTTTGATTGATGGATAAATTATTAAATACACAATATATTTATGTACAAATAATGAAAAAATAAGAATTAATAACTAGTTGATTTAGCAAAGTGAACAGAATTAGGAATAGAATGTTAGAGTGGTTTGATTAAATGAAACGAATGAATGCGGAGAGTGTAATTACGAAATTTAAAGAAGTGTTTATTTCACCAGAAATAGACGTTTCATGTTCCATTATTTAGTATATACAATGTATATACTGTATCCTGACGAAGGGAACATTGGCTCTGAAACACGTTTATTTATTTTTATTTTTTATTTTATTTTATTTTATTTAGGAAACATACAGTACAATTTAATTTTTTTTTATATAATATCAAAAAAATATTCGTGAGTATGACTAGTAAAATTTCCTCGAAGCTGGTAAAAAAAAAAACTAAATAAAAAACAATGATAAAGAATATAACAATGACAAAGAATATTGTTGGTAATATTGTTGATATTTGATGAATATTGTTGATATTTTCAATATAAAAGTGGTGAAAATAGATATTATTTTTAACATTTATAAATTGTTTTTATTTTAGCCATACACAAATGACTTCACCATCATTATTATCACCGTCATCGTAAGAACGATACTAAGGGTGTTAATGGCTGCTCGGCAAATTATATTCTATCGAATCTTCCCTCATCTGGCTGTTTGCCAAATAATTTCCTCCACATTAGCGAAGTATGCTCCGACACCGTCCTGCCAGTTTACTTTAAATAGAACTGTTAAAATAGTTCAAAGTTAATTTAAAAGAGACATTTTCAAGAGCTTTCATTGTTTCTAAATGGAACATCTTCTTAAAATTCTTTTTCATCTCCTCCCCTTTATCCTAATCCCTCTCTGTCCTGAGCCGCGACGGTCAATTGGGGCAGTTTTCTACAGACTCTCCCTGCATTAACCTTCTTTATGTTATCCCGGGTCCTTACAGATATTTTTGTTTCTGTTACTGAAATGAAAATGTGGTTAAGCAGTATTTTGATAACCATGCAGCGGATTAAACAGGAGACTGAAAATTAGGCGAAAATTGGGGGATATTTTACAAAGAGGTATTTATTATTTTTGAATGACGCTTTTAATGTAGGTATTTAACTATTATTTCTTTGGAAAATTAACAAAATGGCCGCGTCAAGTCTATTCCCGTGAAAATCCTCCGTTGTGACTGAAATTTTCCCGTTGCATATTTGTCCGCGACACAAAAGAATAAATACTTATTTAGAAATAAAATATGCTTTCTTAAGTGGCAACAAAAAATAATTTTTACCAAAAAATAATTTTTACCGAATTTACCAAAAAATAATTTTTACCAAATTTTTACCTTAATTTCAAGATTTCAGGGTACACTGTTACCCCTTCATAAAACATTGTATTTAAAATTCATTTTATTTAATATATGTAGAATTTCCTTAAATTTATTAAATAACCCTCGGAATTTAAAACTTGTTAAAACTAATTTTGATAAACATACGTAAAATTTAATAAATCCAGTATTTCAACAATATATAGCCGAAGTTGATGTTGGAAGTTGATACTTCACAGCCATCAAGTGTGGAGAGCGTTACATGGTTCAGTAAGGATTACTTATTGAACTGAAAATTGAATGACGGAAACAGATCGATTCACAATTCTCGCTTGCCATTTGGCGCTTGGCGGGCGAACAATGCAACATTGAGGGAAAAATTGGAAGATAGAGACTGTGTTTTATATACAAACTAGTTGATCCAGAAAAAACCCACGCATTCGCTCAAAGTTACTGCTTGGTGTGTTTGCTAAGCGAAGGGTCATTCTACTTTTTATTTTTGAAATTGGCTCGGGTGATGCTGTTATGGTGCGACGTGCAATTCAGAATGTTTTGGCTGTTAGATTTTTTGAAGAATTTTCTCTGATCTGACATTGGTTGGGCGACTACATTATGTGACTTGGACATTTTGCTTTGGGGTTTTTATTAAAAGAAAAGTGGAAAAATTGGATGACGATTGAACAACTGAAAGGTAAGATCAAAGATCGTGTCATCATATTCCTGCCTCCATTACGGAAATAGAGACAATGCTGTGCAAAGGGTCAATCAAAATAGCCGGAATGGGTATTTAAGTGTATCATATTGCCACGAGATCCTTAATCAAATAGAACATATTATCAAGTAATCACAATGTTGCACGTAGTTTGGATTATTTTAAAATCATGAGAAATTACTAGAAAGATAAAAAGGTCAGTCGATCATACCCGAACATTCGCGAAATGACATTTCCTATATAAAAGATGACAAAATCGCTGCAAATAATAAAACTGTTTTGACAGCGAAGAAACACCATATAGGTGATTCGAACAGCGATCCGGTGCGCGACCATACATCGACCAGCAAAGCAAATTTATGTAGAACCTTACCTAGATATTGAATAGGTGCAATCAAAAATGTATGAATATTCTAGAAGAGTATAAAGTGTTCTACAGACGAGTGACTGATGCGAAATTAATGTGAATTAAGAAACTGCGCTCTGCTTAAATTTGCTTTCAGAGAATTTTGTGATTAAATAAAAACATTAATTAATTTAAGGACTTTATTTGTTTCCCACCGTAGTGATCCCGTGACAAGATTCATTGCGTAATGGCAATAAATAAAATTTGTATATATTTATCGCGTCACTTCTCCCTCGCAAGCTGTTTCGTTTCACTCTTCGCGATCCTGGGTATTGTTAAAAACAACGAATGGAATATTTTTTGCATGTTGTGAAGAGTGTTTGATGAAAACAGAGTTCCTGAACGGACATTTGTTTTTTATTACAATAATCCAGTTATTATAAACAGAAATAAATCGGCTACATCATATAATGAATAAGTATTCATTTTAAGTATTCAAAATTAAGAAACACATTCGCTTAACAGTCGCACACTCAGACTATGAATTTTATGTATTTGAAAAAAAATGTATAAAGCGAGATTAAAAACGAAATATATATAGGCGTAACAGCCTTAACGGCGAAAAAGCCTTGCGAAATTCTTCCTCAAAATATTTCCTCGAAAATGGCGATGGTTTTCATTGTTTGAAAACCAATTGCCATAAAATTCGCTCGTAAAGAATTTATCATTCATCTCATGAAATCAAGATTTCTCTCGCATTTTCTGATCTTTTCATGCCTGCGATATATGTCTATCGCCCAAAGAACATAATCGGTCCTTTACATTGAAGAAATTAATCTATATTTATGTATCGTATGTAAAAAATAAATTTGTATTTATGTATTCAGAGAGTTCGTATATATTTTTTGTAATTCTTATTAATAATTACATTTAAATAAAACGACTATTTGAGTTCTTTATTTAAATTTATTAATGCAAACACATTTTGTTTATTTTAATCAAATATATAATTAACGTTGATTATGTAAGTTCTTGAGTTTATTTATTTAATACACCGGTTTTGGAACCCGCCATTTTCTTGGTCTGGATGATAAGAAACTTATCCCAAATAAACAATATTTTTCTTTTGTTTTTAAAATTCAATGTTTTCAGAATAATTTTTAATCTGGATTCTAGCACCAATCTGACTTTATTTTTTATAGTATAATATATTTTTAATATTCTTCCCTAAAATATTAAGAGTGCATTGTCAATTTAAAAAAAATTAAAAAGCATATTATACTGAATGAAAAAAGTGATATTCAAATGTCTTTGATATCCATTTTGTCATAGTCAGTGGGGTCACCCTACTTTTACCGTTTCTTACTGACACAAAATTATTCGTGATGAAATTATTGTCAGTTGCATTAGCAGAAATACCCAATTGCCGAAACAGGTCATAACTAATTTATTGCTCATTCAACTGTATTTTGTTTTCATTAGCTTAGCGAATAGAAGATTTTTTTTAACAATTAATTATTTTCTACATTGCATAATAAATGTTAATTATTCCTATATTTGATTAAAATGCAGTCATTGAGAACTACTAATATAACATATACCAAATTCCAAAATCATGTTTCCTAAAGCAGAGGTGGCTGACATTTTTGCTGATAGTATAACTGTATATAGGACAAAGTTGATACAATTGTTTATATCTCAACGAAATGGAAATGGACAATAAATTTTTCTGTATTATTATTTTACCTTTAACTATTATTATTTGTACCTTTAACTGTATTATTATTATTATTATTATTATCTTTTAACTATTATTATTGTAACTTTTAACTGTATTATTATTTGAACTGTCTTAAATAAATAAATAAAAAATGTATGGCTATGTTTCTTATATTGTCTCGAATTCAGTACATTATAAATCAGTAGTTCTTGATGATAGCGTTAGATTTTTTTTGGATATTGCTGCCTTTGCTTTTATACCCTATATATATTATTGATAATATTTATATTTAAAATGTTCAAAAGAAATGGCATTCTGTTTGAAATTTTGATGAGCTTCGAAATTCGAATCTGAAGGGATCGATCTTCCATATGAATTTTGCATGGAAGGTCCACATCATATTTTTACAACACCTTTTCATATTTCCAGTGAAGTTATGAAAACATTATATAAGTACGAGTTGGCACTCAAAGGGCTGATTTATTCGGGGGATTTCCGTACCGCTTTAAGGGCACTTAAAAGATAAAAATATTTGTAAATTTAAATTACTTACAGTTCAGTGACATAATAAGGCACATATATTCATATCCACATATTTATTTTGCTAAAGCACAATTGACCGGTTGGCCTAGTAATTTATACTCATATTAGGTATATTTAAAAAATTAAGACAAAGCATAGGAGGATATTAGAAATTTTTGATATAACTAAAAATTAAACAAAAATAAATATGAATAATCAAATATAATTGTGACGAGAGAGTTTTACGTAGTGATGTGAATGGACATCTTACGTATTTAAAATGTAATCGATCGTTGGGTTTTGAGAAAAAGCGCCTCATGTTTTTGATTTTTTTAACTAATGTACTCGTATATGTACTGCGATCGCTTAAAATATGTTTTCATCTTTTTAGTAATCCAATAACTATAATTTCGTTGTCCGTACGTTTGTTCGTAATATCCTATCCAATAGCTGATCTCATCCCATTTTCAAAATTAGTATGATCTCAAAATTGTTATTGAATAAAATTAAAACAATGACTTAAAGCTTTTTTAATAAAATACTTTAATAGAATTAGATTTTTTTATATATTTCAGTTAAATGAAAATTAAAACTAATAATTGCACGAATTACTATAAATTATAAATCATTGGTATTAATAATTGATTAAAATATATAATTCCCTGTATAACAATGTCCGTCACTAATGGTACCAGATGGCTTAAAAAATAATCTCCGTTAACGTTATGTAGACGGTAATATAGCGCTTTTCTCACAGTCTTAACTGGTGGCCGAAATGCATTATAAAAGAACGTCATTTTTGAAGGGTTGTAGTTAGTACAAATTCTATTTTGGAATCTTACCGTTTAATTGGCAAAATTAACTGATTTGGATATTGCGTATTCTAAATATTATTTCAATCGTGAAATAAACTTTCATAGAACGATTCCAATAACTCGATAATTATAAACCATTGAGTCAATACAATAATGCCACTTGACGTAAAACGTATAAGCGGCCGACGATCCAATAACCGACTTACGTGACGTGAATTCGACGACCGGATCGCTCCCTCCCTTTCGGCGGCGAAAATTGGCCAGATCGCATCTGAACCAGGCGAACAAACAAATAATATTTAGGAGCATATTTTCTTTTTGAAATTTTGATGAAGTACTGAATAAATCTTTAAAGTTTTTCTCATTATTCACTCGACCTTTAGGTGGGTACCTACGGATGACGGATGATCTCCAAAAGTTCCGCAGGATTTGTCGCAAAAAATGTCACGGAGCGACTTTATCCCGGGAGAAAAATCTCCGCCCCGCATTATTATATAGGGGCGCGAAAGAATTTTAATTCATTTCGGGCTCGGGAATTCGTTTTCTCATCTGGCCCGGCCATTTTGTGAATGGGTTTAGTATTTCGGAGGTGCGGCGTGGCCCGAGGCGATTTCGGAGAGAATCTCCCGAATGAAATTAGAAAGCCATAAAGAAATTATCAAAGTATTCAATTATGTTTAAGTCGTTGAACACTGATGACCTTTTTTTATTACGTCCATGAAATATGGCGCCAAGATTGGGTAATCCTTTTCCGGATGGTGACATAAGTTCAATATTTCAAGATGAATAGTGATAAATGGTGATGAGATAATACTGTGTCATATTTTACGGATCACGACTTTAATGGGTAATAAAAACATCATCTGAAACGCCTTTATCTCATATTATATCTGCTATATTGAAAGCCTTCTTTCATGTGATTTTAATTTATTTTGCGTAATCCATATAAGGGTCCACTTTAGTGGTCCTCTCGAATATACGCCGTATATTGAGGCCATTAGACACGTTGAAGGTTCGTTGCAGATACCGTGTTCTGTTCATTAATACCACAAAATAAAATTGTGTTAACACATTGCACATTCGTTATTATTTGTTACTATTATGTTACTTTTTATTACAACTAGTTTTGATCAAATGTAAATTTTATAATAATAATAATACTCATTGTAAAAAAATGGTAGCAAATATAAACATTGATATAAATAATAATAAAAATAAATAAATCACCAATATTAAAATAACGATAATATTACAAAAACAGACTAAAGATCAAATTGAATCATCTGAAATAATCATGTTTATAATAATTCAAAATAATTATTATAATAAATATAATAATTAGTAATATGAATTCTTAAGTGGCGAATTATTTTCCACTTTGGTAATAATACTATTTCAATAATATAGATTAGGCACTTTTGTGTCTTTAGTAGGTGAATGGTCATGAATCATATTGAAGTGCGCAACTTTAGCTTCAAAAAGTTAAAGCTTTTTTTAATCGGGACATAATTTTATATGCTTTCAATAGCCAAAAAAGTAAACACGTAGTTTATTATTTTTCATTGAAATCAATTTTAGGGTTCGCTACCATTGATCAAAGTGGTAGCGAACCCCAAGTGGCGCATATTTTCAAAAATATAATATAAAAATATAAAAGGGCAATGACTACATCGCTTCGTTAACGATTTTTTGACATGACTCAAATACTCAAGTTGCTTTAGAAATGCTTCAATGAATGGCTAGGATTCTATTCAAAACAACTGAAAAGGAAACACACTGCATCGTATTTATCATTTTATTCGCAAATACAAAATTATATCATGGAAATACACCACTTAATCATGTCAAAAAATGCAGCTAGGGTTTGCTCTATGCACTGTATTAAATAGCAATATAAAAATAAAAGGCAGCAATATCAAAAAAAAAAATTGAATTCAGTCAGCGAGTATAACTAACTAAGAGGGAACTGAATTATAGATTTAATTTGTTTCCATTTTATTTCATTGCCGATGAATCGGCGTCTATTGGAAAATAATAGACATTTGATTGCTTGATACATACGCATATAAAAAATAAATTAGGATAATATGTAACAACATCTCGGCCACTACCTACCTCGCTAGATATAAAAAAATGTCTGTTCTGAAGATGAATAAAGAAAGGTAGGTAGCTTTTTTAAACATTTTATTTCCTTAGATTGACATCAAATATTTATTTTATTTTATTTTATTTAATACAAAAATATCAAGAAAATGCAAGAAAGCAATGAAAATAAATGCAAACGTTAGTTTTATATTTCTTATCAAAACAGCGTCTTTCATATGGATATACAAAAGCAATGGCATGCAAAACTAAAAGATAAGAAGAAAACGAAAGAAGAATATATTTCATGTTCCCTTCCAAAATCATGTTTACTATAAATTTATAGGTTATACATTTCCTATGAAATTTAGAATTCAGCACAATATTTTTTTTTTAATATTGCTGCCATTGAATATTATGCCCCACACATGATACCGTGTGTAAAGCCACCTTTAGATGTAAATCCCCGGCGGGAGATTAACGAAGATGTATCGTCACTGGAAGTGTTAAGGAGTGTGAATATTGGGGGTGCGGGGTGTGATTAAGGCGCATTAATGACTGTCAGCAATCAGGATTAATGGAGAGGTCGGGCGCAGGAACCACCTCAGATCTAACACCAGGACTATCAGTTGCCTTTCCTGGAATGTGTTCATTTCCTTGTAAGGACGTCACGCGTGTGAGACGTGTTAATAAATAATCTCGATATATCACGGTCTTGGAACTTACAAAACATTTTGGACCCAATCGACGCTTCTTAATTAAAATGTTGACAATAATTTTATAATTTTTATGTGTTTCTTGGGTATCAACAATGTCACAATTTCTGGATATATTTTCGATAAGTCTATCTTTGGGGTACAAAAACAAAGGCAATAGGTAATATCCGAAAATTTAAAAAAATGTTTTGAATGTTGTAAATTAAAATGTACTGAATCCTATATTTTATATAAATACTAGCTGTTCGTACCCGGCGTTGCACGGGTTAATAATTAAGTTAAAAATAAGTTTTTGGGGGGAAACAAAGGTTCTATTGTTTTGCAAAGCCTCTAAAAAAAAGTTTCCATTTAATCTAGCTAGGGATGTCCAGGGAGGGAAACGTGGCCTATGTTTACCGCCAGGTCTTAAAGAATATATATGCAAAATTCGGTAGAACGGTACTGATCTGCATTAAAAAATTATCAGGGGGAGAGGAAAGGGTAAAGAGAGAAGATTGAAATGGTACATATTTTACCTACCGTGTCCTAAAGAGTTATTAATATTGTTTTAGGTTTAGGTGTTATATACTTATTTGTATATAACAACATTTTTGTATGAAAAAGTCTTTAATGGGCGTGAACAAATAAAGTATGCAAAATTTGGATCAGATCGGTCAAACGATCCAGATTTGCATGGGAAATATATAAGTGGGTAGGGGAAGGTTAAATAGGGAGGAGATAAAAGTCGCTTATGTTATCCGCCGGGTCCTAAAGAATAAATATGCAAGTATTTGGGTCAGATCAGACAGACATTGAGTTTTATGGGTATGGATCCTATTCAAAATCATGTTCCTATAGAGTTTGAAGCTATGTGTCCTGTAAAACCTCGAATTCGGTACATTATGAATTAGTTATCCTTGATCACTGCATTTAAATTATTTTGGATATTGCTGCTTTTCCCTTTACACCCCGTAATTGTGGCGTACGCGTGCAAATCCGCCATTATCCTTATGAGCGGTTTTGCATCTATACGCCACACTTGAGGTTTGTTTATTACTTGTTTTTAAAAATTCGCTACCGTTTCGACACAAAAACGTCATTAACAAGCGTTATTTAATCTTACTTAAACATACAATTACGGTTATTTGATGTTGTTTGGTGGGGATAGTGGTGGAGATTTGGAGGAAGGGGGAGATGGGAAGAGCCAGGATAAGGGAACATTGTTAATAAAGGTGATTTACGGGGTGCTATTATTTTGATGATTATATTAATTTTTGATTATCCAAACAACACATGGTGACGTCTAGGTGTCATGACATAAGAGCTCACAAACAGGGGTGATTTAACGATTTATTTGCCACATATCTAATAAACCCAAGGAATAGTGTTGTGAATTTTCTAAGGATTAAAGATAAAGATGAATTATAAATTAAAGAATAAATTACTCAAAACGAAAATCATCCTTTACCAGAATAGTGAGGTACAAAGACAAAACTCAAGAACTAGAGACTATCGGCCGTATTCTGAAGAACTAGGCAATATTTTTCTATATCTTGACAGTTACGTATAAAATTGTACCATATGCCACCAATTACAAATATCGTTTTAAATTTGACTGGTTTAAAATTAATGAATTCAATCAATCAGAAAGCTCTAAAATGTAAACAAATGTAAAAGTTTTCACAATTATAAATAAAGATCTTTCTAATTTATTAAATTCATTCATTACAACTTCTCAAACTTAAAACGTCAAAATTAGCGGCATTATAATGTTATACAATAACTGTCATAATACAAATAGCAATATTGCTTAGTTCAGAATGCGGCTATATATAAGAAGTGATGTACCGCGGACTAATAAAAAATACATGGATCCCTATTATAATAACTTTAGTTATTATAAAGGAATAAATTACTTTAGTTATACAATATATTTGGTCCACTTAAAGGATAATGGGATTTTTGAAATTATTTATTATTTTATTTGTAGTATAAATGTCATTTTAACGGTACAAAATTATTTTCAACTGCTAACAAATTGTGTTTATAGATTTAAGTTTCAAGATAATTTAAGTTTCAAAATAGTTTTTCAATTTTCCCAAAATAATAATTTCAAAAAACCTTTAAAGCATTTTGAACGGCTTTTCGTAAGTTTTATTCAATATTTTGAAGATCGTTTTTAGACCGGATGTTTTAATTTTTGTAGCATCATTCGCGTAAAAAAATATCTGATTCCAATTTCTTATTTAATTTAAATGAATATTTATTTTCTTACATTTTCTCTATAAAATAAGAATAATAAGCAAACTCAGAGTAAGAAATAATTATCTCGGGCACATGTAAACATTTTTAATAATACCTTGACACGATTTTGAAAGTCTATTGTTACCAAAGTTTTTTCAGGATCTTTTCATCACACGCTTCTTTCTCTACGATCCATTATTTGTTGGTTTGCACGTGTTATAATATTGTGTGCTGTATGTTGTCGTGCTATGAATATCCGAATAGATTTGCAGAATTTCAAGACTTGCCACAAAATGTGTCGTGAATTTTGAATATTGCTACAGATGCCACGATCGAATTTCTTTAACTTGAAACAATTTTTTTTTTTATTAATTCAACTATTATTTAAAAGAAAGAAACGTGTGAATTTGGATTTTTTTTTACTGGTTTTCGATAAATTGGTTTACCGATAAATATGGTAAATTTAATAACCGATTTACAGTATTCTTATTACAGCTATTTTAGTATATAATTAAGAAATCGTATTTTAAACCAAAAGGGTTCAATCTATGCACAATTCCAGTCCTCATGCGTTGCTGCGAAAAATGGATACGGATAGATGTTCAGTACTCACTATACTTGCTTTATATTTGCGAATTACATATTTTTTAAATATATTTAGAAAGAGAGAGAGGAAGGTCACGACCCTCTTAATACATAAAAAAGTAAAAAAATTAATAAATTTTAAGATAAAAACTATTCCTGAATTATTGAATATATCTATAAAATCACTGTACTCATTGCCCAGTTTGTGCAGTCTCGGCAATGATGACGGTATGTGGTAATTTGTTATTATATCATCATTGTAGAATAAATATTTATACGCCTTGTCATCGGGACGCAAAGACAAACGACTTCAGAGAGATGATCAGGGCTGTCAATGTTGGAATTGATAATGGGATGATAATGGAATAATAATGATAATAATGGAATTATAACAGAAGATACATTTAATTCAGCAATATTTAGGAAAAACACAAGACTTTTCAACACCCCTTTAGATCCCACCCCATCTCACTCACCCCAGCCCTTAAATTCTTTATGTCTTTTGATTGGAACCACAGTTTATGCTAGCCTTTGGTTAGATTCACACGGGGAATATTTAGGAAGGGGTGTGAATAATACTATAATTGTGGTGTGTTGTGATACATAGTGGCATTTACATGCAAGTTTAGCGTTTGTCCCAACGAAGAGATGAGTACGCCTCTTCATTGGAGGTTTTATACCTACAACCATAATTAAAATGTTGTTCAAAATTATATTTTTTAAATTACAGTTTACATGTATTAAATTAAAATCTTATCGATTTACTAATAATACCTACTAATGCTACGAACGTGTACGGATTGCGGGGAAAATTGTAAGGCAAATAATCCCGTAGATTGCACACTCGAGTTTCTAACAAAGGACTTTATAATATGGTACAGCCATTCTATTTTCATCACAAGCCGGCTACATCATTTAATAATAAGCTTCACAACGAAGCCGTATGCCCTACACATGATGTCGCCCTCGGCAGATCCTGTTGTCGATCTCGCGGTCAGTGAGACACTCGAAACTCGCTGTGAGACGTCGAATTAATGAAAACATTGTTTGACGAGAATATTTTGAATTCAGTTTTAACTTTGGAACCGTCTCACTGTACAAATAGAACCAAGTTTCCATATTTTACTTTATAGCGTATAAAATATATAAGTGAATTTTAGATGGATACTAAAGACGTGGTACATTGAGGTAACATGAGAATTGTTTAAAATGGAAGAAATTTTTATAAACATACAATTATTAATGAAGATATATTATTAATATGGACACCTCATTAAACATATAAACAACCTCCAAAAAAAAATTGATAGATGTGGTAGTCTATCATGTGTGGCAGTGTGATCGATGCATTGTGTAAAGCGATCACTTAAGCTAGCCACACGATAAGTCATAAACCGTAAGCTATAGACACTCAAAAAACTTGCATACCAACCTTCCTCTATAAAAAGTACCTTCATCTGTATGAGACATCTTTATCACGCTCCGCACCATGTCTTTCTTACTTTGTATGCCCTATTTATTTAAATAATTCTTGCTATACACCTTATTTTTTGTTATATCTTACCTTTTATGCACCTGCAAGTGATAATTTATGTTTGTACATTTAAATCATCTTATATTTCTGTAAATCGCATGTATGATGATTTAATGTATCTATTCTTATATGGAATGTACTACATAAACCTCCCCACATACTGAAATGAGGTTTTATTTATATATTAATAATATATTTTAATTAATTATGTCCACTTGGGGATAAAATCCAGTTTCGTGTTCTTAAAATTTTTAATCATTCTCAGAATATTTTGAATACATCCAATTATTACACACATTCTTTGAACACCATACGCGCCCAAACCCCTCATTATTTTTGTAGCTTGTTTTGTAACTAGGGTTAAAAAATAAAACAACCTCTCTGATTTTTTCCTATATTTCGATACACGTATTTGTAACTTAAAGGCTGATCTTCACATCAATGTATTGTATAGATCAAGGACAATTTTACCTATTCAAACTGCAGGCTGCAATGGAAAGTGGAGGAAAATTGTTTAGAATATTTGTAATCGCGTTCCTCTTTAATGAGATAAATGATTGGATAAAATTACAACTTTACGATAAAATATACCCAGGATTATATATGTAATATTTTTGAAGATGATTAATAAAGTGCTTACTGTTGGAGGCGAACAAAATTATTTCTAAAGAAAGATCTTTAAAATGCTTCCGAGAGGGTGAAATAACGCAGTGTTTTTAAACGGTAGGATAATTTCAATCAAAAGGGTTTATTTGGGTGGGTGAGTTGTTCAAGCCAGAATAGGTTATTTTTTATTTACCGAGTTTTTATTATGAAATGATAAATGAGACAATGCTCTCGTTATTTCAAAACAAAAATTATTGAAGCATTATTTTGACTAGAGGGGTTTGTTCGGATGTATCAGTGTATGTATCGGATGTATTATTTATGTCACAAGTTTTTTATACATACGTATTTATGCACACAAGTATGACACTATGGTATGATAAAAGGATGAATTGTTATTTCAAAATGAAGATAAATAAATCTCTACCAAATGGCAGTTGTATGTTGAGAGAGAACAGTGTGGCGATTTATCGTCTATACCTACTCCCGCTGGGAAGTGGCGTAAAGGTAAGTAGGTATGTAAGTAAGAAATATAATATATCAATCGATAGGCTCGTTCATTAACACGGGCGACGCAAAGTTTGGCAGTTAGCTACTTTTACGGCATTCTCTCACTATTTCTTGGCGACCGTAAATCAAATCTCGGCGTGTAAGGACAAGGCTTGCTCCTGAAATAGAAATTGCGAGGGGAAATGAGTTTGGAATATATCATGCCGTAATTAATTGGTCGGTACCATCCCAGTTTACACCTTAAATTAAATCTTATTTTAGTAAAATCGCCACTTTCAGACACTAATACAAGACTGTTGAAAATATTACATTTTTGGATATTTGTACCTTGTATGGAAGATCAGAAGGACCACAAAAGTGGAATCATTTTATTTATGTTAGTTACTCGTATATGTTCGATTAATTATAATTATTTTTGGTGTATCTGATTTTGAGCTATTTAGATATCTATGGATATGTTATTCTCTGTGCACCAGGTATTTTATGGTCTCACCGGAACGGACGGGTTTTGTTTGCCCCGGGAGTCAAATATTCAACACGGGCATATTTTGTATCTATTCTGGTGTTCATAGCCGGCAGGCAGAAGAAAAGCTTTACTACTTTACATCACATAAAAAGAGTATTCTGTTATATGCTATTTTCCTAATTATCTTAATAATAATAAAAATAAGTATATTTCGGCATGACCAAGTTGTAAGTGCATAATCTGGCCCGCTATATAAATTACAAGAGAAACATACAAGTTTTAACGAAGCAGAGGTAGAAAATCAATATGTATAGAGGGTAGCTTGTTGATGTAATAGTCATGATGCTCGCCTAGTGGTCTAATGGCAGGTGGTTAGAGCCCTATTCCAGGACACCAGCAAGTTAGTCATATTTTCATAGCAAAGGCTTTTGGCTTGTATTCCGTGTTCGCATCTCTATTTTTCAAAAATAAAAAAGAGGGTGAAAAATAAAAAAATACGAGAGAGCCTTCCAGCAGTCGCATATGGTGTGTAATATTTGACATCTCACAATTAAAAATATCAATTGAGCAGCGACAGAAATTAACCTCAAAATTTAAAAAAGCTAAATATGGAAATATATATTCGAATAATTATTCATTATTACTCACTTGCATTTTTTATCAATGATTTGCACTGTTTTCGGACACTTATTATTAAAAATTCATTTATAAATAAATTTATATTTACGTATATATTATATTATATTAGTTTTATTTATATTTTTATATTATTTATAATATTATTTATATTTACGTATATATAATATTATATTAGTAAATACATGTAAAGAAAATGTATGTGTATTTTTTCAATATTGTATTTTGATGCACTGTGAACTGTCATTAAAGAATTTTGGCGATGGCAATAAAATAGTGGACTATTTATTTAAGAATTTAGTCATTAGAAAAAATATTCAATTCGGATTGCTTTAAAAATGGAATAAAAATGTTAATCAATTAAAAAGAGACTACATATAAAGTCGAAAATTTTCATAAACTTTCCAGAATGGAGGTCCATTGTTTCGAATCCCGGTAGCAGTTAAAATATTTTTTCGTTATTTGATTTTTCAGTATGTTTTTTCTAATTGATTAATAAAAATTTGTTTAAAATTCATAGAATTTCGTTCTGAAACTGCAACCTCACAATAATAATGTGTTTTCTTTAATATCATATACATTTATTATTGCAGTACTAACCTCTCGGAAAATGGGTTGCTACCATCTGGCGGCCAACTATATCATCGCGCGCGCTCATTGGTCAAACGAAATAGAGCGCGCCTCCCCGGCGTCTAGTTTCCTTACGTATTTTCGTCCTTTTTAACGAAATCACTCCCACAGATTGCAGGAAAGCGAGAGGAAAGATGTTACAAATCAAAAAAAAAACTTTTTTAAATAATGACGCATACCATAAAAATTATGATAATGAATAACATTTTTTTTACTTGAACATCACTCTAGAAACATCTCTCATAGTGATTAACTACCAGTTGATAATATGTGTTCAAAAATTAAACAAAAATTATTGTTAAAGCTTATCAGATTTTAGCAGGTTTATCAGATTTGATAAGGTTACTAATTATTGTCTGGAACACAAAGACGTGACAATATCATTTCATACCTCGCTATCACGTAACATTTTCGGGGGTGTCCGCTATTGGAAAATTTCTCTAAACTATTCAAGATGTTCAATTTCAGCCGAGCCTCTCACATTCTGTCGAGAATATCATACCTTAATAGGCATTCTACCTTTATTCTATAAATAATTTTCTTGACGGCAAATTACTGGTCTAAATTGAAAACGGAACGTTATGTGAAACGGTATCCATTTCAAAGACTCAAGGGGGTTTGCAGGTTTCAAGAAATCTCTAAGATCTTTTTTTATGAAAATAAGGATCATACGTATATGATGCTGTGTAATTTCATACTAACTAAATTATAACCAGTTAATGGGATTATTCCGCATTGCCAAAATTGTACAAAGTTTCAACATAAGTGTTAAATTACTTTTGATTTTCACGATCAATCATCAATTTCATGAATTTCTTACCATTTAGTAGTCGGATCAGAAAATTTTGTGCAAAATGTATGCCAATGAATAACCATTCTATATGAAAAAATGTATTCTTTATTTTTTGTATTTTTAAATATTTTTTTTTTTGTATTTTTAAAAATGTTCAATCAATCAATTAAAATGCCATGACCTAATAATCAATAGTTATGGAGATCTGGGATATTTTTGCGAACACTAGTAATGTATAGAGTAGTCTCGAAGGTTCGAAAAACCAACGTGTTTCATATAAAAGGCGGAGCTAGTGCCGCGAAAAGTTCATAATTGTTTTGACGTTTAACCGAAGCGACCTACTTGGTGATAAAGCCGTAGTAACCAACGCGTAGATTAATCGAAGTGACAGATATCAGGCGAGGTAGTTATGTGCATGAATTAAATAGAATATTCAAGCAAGCTATAATAAAGTGTTTTCCATACAAGTGAATAATTGTGAATTATAGAATAGTGCCTTGATTTTATTTGTGTCCAGTGACTTTGTGAAATAATTAAAATTATTAATTAATCGATAATTAATTTCAGTATTTTTATTTGCCTCCCATAGCCGACCCGTGAAAGTACAATTTGTGTAGGTTATATAGTAACCGCGCGACTTCCCACGCGTAGATTTTAAGTACACTGTTTGGATCGTCATAGAACTATCGAGAACCTTCTAGAACATTCTACTTCCAGAACTTTCAAGAAATTTATCGAATGTACAGGAACCTTCTAGACACAACTACACATTCCGCCACTCAGTTTAGAACCTTGTAAAACTTTCGGGAATTTTCTAGAACCTTCTCCTTCCAGAACTTTCTAGAGCAAGTTTTTCCGGAACCTTCTAGACTCACCAACATTTTGAAACAATCTGAAGCATTTTCGGCCTTACTATAAAAAAACAATGTGCTAGAAAGCACATTTTCGTCACCCACACCCACACACGCACAGCCACTCCCATCAAACTCGCACATTTTCGATGTGACACCAAAGGCTATCCACCACCATAACTACCGGTGGGTGTTTGTGGCTGGTTGTGGAGAAAACTTGGCGGTAGGGAAACACGGTTGTCTTTTTAAATATATATATATATAATTTTTTATTTATTTATTTAAAAAAATCCTTGTTTACAAATAAAGATACTTAATACTAATTTAACAATAAAACATAAGATAAATTACACATTTTTTTTGTTTTGTTTAATTTGTGGATTGTGCCACTCTACGCCTGTCCCAGAGTGGCGTTATAGAACACAATTATAATATTTTTTCGAGTTCGTCCGTAGTATTTATTTTCATAAGGTAGTTATTATGTATCTACAGAGTATCAAGTGGAATGTTAGTGAAAGTTGAGTTAGTCATAAGTCCAAGTGTAAATATGTGTAGAATAATTGTTTAATGTAAAAAGGGTTAAAGTTTTGTTTAAGATTATTTTTTATTTTCCTTAATTAATTAATTAATTTATATAGGTATATATTTTTATTTGAAGACATTATTATGCAATTACAGTAAGTAAATTTTCAGTTGCTGTTCTACCTTTGGAGGAAATATACGTATATATATATTGATTAATAGTAAACCTATTTGTGAAGGTTACGTATTAATTCAAGTAGTTGATTTAATAGTAGGTAATGCTGCAACATACTGACTGCTCGAGCCAGAATATATTATTTCCAGAAGCCTTAAGTCATTGGGATTCGTGGTCGGTCTTAGTGTTAAAAAATAATTGTTGTTTGAAAACACCCCAAAATGAACTGTACCGAATATTTTTATGCGAAATAATAGAAAATCGAAAAATATTACGACACTCCAATATATTTTCTCTGTTGTGGCCCCAAGGAAAATAAAATCTAGATATATAAAATAAAATCTACGCTGAATACCTGAGATTTTGTTAGAAGATTAATAAATATTTTTTTAACAAATTTTGAAGGGCGAAGGCTCTTACTTATGATCTCACCTCAACAAGGCACTAATCGGGTTGAGGATTAATTAAATCTTCGCAAATCTCCAAACTCGCCGGTGAAATTGTACCGAAAATTTCACCTTAAGTGGGTACTGACCCGCTTAAGGGAGGAAAATTCAATATTGTCGAATACTAAGGATTCACTTGAGGTACCTGTTAATTACGGTTATAGATGAGGTGTAATCATTTGGCCATAATTAAATATATTTCACCAGTAAAACCGATGACAACTCAATTATTTATACCTTAACGAACTTAACCTTACACCATCATTATTAATATGAATATAATTATCATGGCATTATAATACAATAACAATGGTTGAATAGTTAAATGTTCGATTTAAGTTATTTTTATGATGGGCCAGCGTTTTATAGAAGATAAGTCAGAAATATTAAAAAAAAATGCAACTTATAACGCTGATACGAGATGATAAAAGAGATTACGCACTGAATCCTCATAATACATCAATGACAACAATAAGATCGTGAAAACTATAAAATAAAATTCTTCTCGGTAGTTCGAAAGACCAACGTATTGCGTGTATAAAGCGAGACGGACTGTTGCGCAGATTGAGGTTGTTTTGACATTTATGTCGGTGCAATATCAGTCGCAGAGCGACCAGTCGTAAGATAATAGAAGCGACAGATATTAGGCGAAATAATCGAGTGATGTACCTAACTGGCGATTAAAATAGGTGCATCTACTTATGTGCGGTACTCAAATGGAATGTTCTAGCATGTGATAAATAAAGTGTTAACCAGTGATAAAAAACGGGTTCATAGATGAGTGATAAAATACAAATTAGTGTAAGAAGAGTGTATTAATTTAATTCGTGTTAAATGACTTAGTCGTTTTTTCAAAATTTAAAATTAAAATATATGAAATATTAATTAGTATTATTATTATTATTAAGTTATGAAAGTTAATTGTAGGTAATATTAGATACGATAGCTGTTTGATTTTGTCAATTTAATAAAATAATTAATCACTTATTAATAAATTGTTAATTAATTTCCAGTATTTCCATTTGTCTCGCTTGTTTCATTCGTCTCTCTCGCTTTGTTTCACTTGTCCCGCAGCCAAGTACCGTGACAATACTGAAAAATGGGAATATTTAAGTTGCTCTTCTCCGTTACTATTGAGGTAACTACCCATTTGATTAAAACATTTTCGACTCATAATTCAAGAATTCACCGTAGGTAATATACATATTATCAACAATCTCTATAAAAAATCATCGCGTAGTGAAATTATTCGGGTAAACTTCTCAAGATAATGTTAAGGTTAAAAAAATCCAGAAAAAATTTACAAACAAAATTTCATTTTAAATTTTTATGGTGAAATTTATAAGTAAAAAACACACGAGTAGGTAATCAATTAAATAATTTTGTAGTAACCACTTAACTAGTTATTCTTTGTCTATCGGTTTCGATACCACTGTATCTTAAATAAACTATCCATTACTTATTCTAGCAAACAAATTAATTTTGAATGAGTGTGTGGATATAGTTATAGTGGGGGTAATTAAGAAATGGACGCCGAAACGGAGAATATATTTCAAGTTCTTTAATTAATTAAATTAATAATTATGTCCAACCAGAAAGTTATGGCTATAAATATCAAAATTACAAGTAGGTTAACTTAGAATTTTGAAATGGTCAACTTTTTAGTGGTCATAATTTTTCCCTGGATAATTTTTTCCTGTGATTATTTTTACCAAGTAATTTAATCATGAAGCCAATGCATCGGCTACGAGATTAAATTGTACGCGGTTTAATTATATACAACATTCCTTTTTCTTTTCTAAGGGCTGCAGAAAAGTTTATATCCAGATGCACAGAGAATTGAGATACCTTACAAGCATAAAAATATAGAAAGTTTTTCAATTACTTTTCCATATAAATTATGATTTTTACAAGTTAAATTTAAAATGCCCCATAATTTATCTGGTTTAATTAAACATCATTCTTCAGCGCTGAATCCCATATCCTGATTTTAAGGCTGTATTCAAATTGAGAACACGCAACTTTAGAAGTTACTTTGTGATCAGAGTTTTTCATCGCAACAATAGCTGTAGTCAAACACAGAATAGAAACACGGATTCAGAGACTTTATTTAAGAAAAGACTTAACGCACTTCTTTACAAAATCTTTCCCAGAATCTTTTTAATATTCGTTGTTTTCTTTTACTTTTTTGTGTTTTGAGCTCTTTCTCTTTTCTTTTTCATTTTATTTTTCATTTTGTAATTCTATGATTTTAGTATATAAGAATTTGTTGTGTGTAAAATTTTCACAAAAATGGCGCTATATACCTATCCTACCTATATATATTATCCAATATTATTAGTCAAGTAATAGCCATTTAGAGTGCATTATATTAGTAATAAAATGGGGCTTCAAATTGTTAGCAGTGTATACATGGATGGTATGCGAACTCAAGGATTTTTAATTTTTAAAATTAAACTAGCTGTGCCCGCGCGGCTTCGTACGCGTAGATTTTCAGTACATTGTTTGGATCGTCATAGAACTTTCGCGAACCTTCTAGAACATTATCCTTCCAGAACTTTCAAGAAATTTATCGAATGTACAGGAACCTTCTAGATACACCGACACATTCCGCCACTCAGTGTAGAACCTTATAGAACTTTCGGGAATTTTCTAGAACCTCCTCCTTCCAGAACTTTCTAGAGGAGGTTTTTCCGGAACCTTCTAAACTCACCGACAAAAGCGTGCCTATTTTGAAACATTCTGAAGCATTTGCGGTCTTCCAAAAACAATACAATATGCTAGAAAGCACACTTTTGTTACCCACTCCCACCCACGCACCGGTGGGTGGTTATGGCTGGTTGTGGAAAAAACTTGGCGGATAGGGAAACACGGGTTTCTTTATATATATTGTTAAATATAGTATTAAATAAAAGAATACTTTCAACGTTTTACGTGGCTTTTAATTAGAGATTAACTACACATTAATTGACAAGAGGAAAATGACAACTATATAGAAGAATCTCACACGTAGTGTTGTGCCCATCAATATAGAAGGGAAAAATTTATAATTATTACAACATATATATAATATATATATAATTATATATATATATATATTGTGTTAGTATTGATTTCTTTGGGGGTAACCCGCGTCAAAATCTGGTCCTCAGAAGGACCATTCGTCAACCGACGTTTCGCCTGAATCACAACAGGCATCTTCAGGTTGCTTGTTAATAAATTTCCGTCACGAGGGGCAGTGCGAACACGTCCGTTCGTATCGGAAGCTTATTACCAACTTGGTAATAAGCTTCCGATACGAACGGACGTGTTCGCACTGCCCCTCGTGACGGAAATTTATTAACAAGCAACCTGAAGATGCCTGTTGTGATTCAGGCGAAACGTCGGTTGACGAATGGTCCTTCTGAGGACCAGATTTTGACGCGGGTTACCCCCAAAGAAATCAATACTAACATTTCTAACACCCGTGAAAACCTTCATTATAACATATATATATATATATATATATATTGATTTTCTAATTCTATGATTTTAGTTTTGGAGTTTTTTGTGTGTAAAATTTTCACAAAAATGGCGCTATATATCTAAATAATCCAATATTATTATTATAGTCAAGTAATAGCCATTTAGAGTGCATTATGTTAGTAATAAAAAGACGCTTCTATTTGTTAGCAGTGTATACATGGATGGTATGCGTACTGAAGGATTTTTAATTTTTAAAATTAAATTTGTAACGCCAACATATCTTAATTCCACTATTATCCTGTTCATGGCATAAGAAAGATATTTCTAATTTATAGATAACTATAGGATAATTATTTATTTAATAATTTATAGGAACTAGAGTCAAAGTGTGTCTAGAGATGGCGTCATTTAAAATGTAATAATTAATGGAAGGGGTATATATAATATAGATGGCTCACAGAGACGAAATTATATTTTTATAGGAAAGTAGGTATGAAAGTCTTTGGGTGTTCATAAGGCTTACGTTCGTACGGCTGGCTGAAGGGATCACTTTACATAACTTTACATAATGTAACGTTCACCATTTCCATCCATGATAGAATACCATGCCTATCAAATTTTTGGAAGAAAACACTTAAACCAGCCGTACGATAGGTCGTTAGTCCTATGAACACCCAAAGACCTCCACACCTACTTTCCCATAAAAATATAATTTCGTCTCTGTGAGACATCTATAATACATTCATTGATGATGTGATTATGTTGATGATGTCCCTGTGACAAAAATCCAGTAAAAAGTTCTGGAAAATTTGTACAAACTCAAAATATTCTAATGGAAGGTGATTTATTTTCTATCTCTTCCCTAGTAATTCATTAGAAATCCACCAATGGAATGTTACTAAAAACATTCATATAGTTCGGAAAAAAACCCATTGTTTTGGCATATTCCGCCGTCTATTTGGCATTGTAATGTACCACCATTTTGAGATCCCTAATGATCTTGAGTCCGAGCTATTATTAGCCTTTGCTAACTGGTCGACAGATAAAATAGCTTGCAGGATATCTGGTACAGGAGGATCCAGAAGAGGTAATTGGAATTAGTTGGAGTGTTACAAAGAAATGGTTTAGCAGCGTTATTTGCACCCACCTGTAAATAAAGCTGGAGTACCTTGGAAATATTATGAGACGACCAAAATAAAGTCTAAATCTACTCTACATTCAGGAAAAATGAGTAGTGAAAGAACAGTGGGAAAACGCCAGACATCATGGTTTTATATCTATGTATATGTCTTCATATAAAATAGGTACTGATAATACTCAGTCTATATAGTTGCACTGATTTTTTGCAGTTATTGAGATATATTGAGATATATATTGCAAATTGAGATTACAAGTGAAATAACACTAACAAGATAAAATCACACTAACAAAAGTTACCTTAGCCTTGCAAGCAACAATAAGTATTTTATCTCTAGGTAATCTTTTGATTTTTAAGCAAATGATATTCACAAAGTCACAAACGGAAAATAAATTGGATGAGTACCCGAGTTAAGAGTTGTACTTCTTTGGCAAGACTTACAACATAAACTAGAATTTTTATTAATGACAGTTTTCCAACAAAGGATAAAAATCTGTTTTTTATAAGAAAGGAAAAATTAAACAGAAAGCGAATTATTTCATAACCATATACATATACAATTACAATTCCTAGAAATAATATAGGACAAGTATATAAAGAATAACAATATAAAGTAATGAAAATATAAAAAAGTAAGTTATTTAAAAAAAAGTTACAATGCATGTAAATGACACAGATGTGTCATTGATTGGTGAGAAGAGTGACTTCATGGTGTGAAAAACTTCCGTTGCGTGATCCTTGTAAATTTAATTGCATCCTAAAATTTTACTCTCAACGTGCCTCAACAATATATATCAAATTTACACAGCTGGAATTCTTCACAAAATGATATTTTTCCATTATTTGGGCGACATTTCAGAAAATGGTATTTCATTGTTGAAATCGAAATACCAACATGGTCCTTCACGGGAATTTCTCGGGAAACGTAATAAGACACGAATCATCACACTTGTAGATTTTCCATCTAAGCACGTGTACAACATGCCCCGTGACACCCTCGACGGCTAGTATTATTAGAGAAGGCTATTGTTGCTCTAGACCCAATTTGTCGGCGGGCTGAGGGTCCTTTAAGGGTAGGAAATTGAATAAAAATTGATCGGATAAAGATCACAGTAATAATGAAATTCTTTCACTGGGGGTGCGCGAAGACGTCGAACACTTTGTCGAAAGCAAAAACTATGATATACAAAATAAATAAAAGTACCATTTTGATTTTTAAATTGGCGTGTTTGATATTAATTTGCTTAGCAATATTGTAACGAAATGGCGAAAGAGATCACGTACAGAATCTCTCGTGAAACGTCATTGATGACAATAGCATCGAAGCCTCTAGGACCTTTCAGTACATTCTGGAACACACCCAGAATTAGCTGCAACAATTGGAAAACCCAAAAGCAACGAGAATCTCTTCCTAAACACCACAATAATCTAGGAGGTTCGACTATCTAATTTTTGGGTCAATCCAATACATACGGAACTACGCCGCGGCGCAAGAGTAGAGGAGTTGTCGTGTTTGCCAGTTCGCGAGGCCCGGTCTTCTATGTTCGAGAATTGAATATTCTACGAGAAATAAATACGTGTTTTACTCATCGATAACAACGAGTTCGTATACGAGTGATTTATTGCGAATCAGTGTAGATTATAAATTTAGCCTTAAAGTTAAATTCGTGTTTAGTGACTTTGTATAGTGTATAATTAATTTATCATTAATTAATAAATCGCCAATTAATTTCTAGTATTTTCATCTATTATCTTGCAGTTTAAAGTATTGCATTATTTTATGAATATTACATGGTACATACCGCTGTGGGGGTGAAAAAATGGCTACAATTAGCAAATAACAAGGAAGGATGGAAAGGTATGGAAGAGGCCTATGTCCAGCATTAGAGTAGTGAAGGCTGAAGAAGAAGAAGAATAAAAAAATGTTTTCTTACACTTTTGACTTTTTCGAGGCCAATGGAATTTTTCTATCTTGTGCGAATGCGAATAATTCTTAATTTAGTTTATTAAAGATTCGTGGCACAACCTCGATTATTTTTCTTTCAACTCACACTATATTTGTCGTTAATATTCTCATTTTTCGATCTGACGATCAGGTTGCATAGTTGTGATGCAAGTCAGTATGTATATTAGCATTATTAATAATTTCTTCTAGAATTATATTATATTTTACTTTTTGGTCAATTGGTTGTATTTTGCATACCTTGAATAATTAATTATAATCAACCTTAATATATATATATATATATATATATATATATATATATATATATAGATATTATATATATAGATATATATATATATATATATACTATGCATACTCATATTTATCGATATATATATCTATTCTATCTATCTATTCCTATATATATATATTTAGTTATATTATCTACTGATGTATTTTAGGAATCATAATTGTATTTTTTTGATCTTATCAATGTATGTTTTATATGTAAGACTCACCGATAACCGAGTCGACAACCTTTTTTTTACTCCCTTTATATTAACTCGTGGCGTCTGCTTGCTTGCCGTCAACAAAAACTTTAGATCGATTTTTGACACTTTTTCCGTAATCCAATCGAGCTGAAACTTGGCAAGCAAACTCGTGGCGATGATCAAGAAGATCTATCAAATATTCGTTAAAAGAAATTAATAATTATAGTATAATTTCGGATTTTTAGAAATTTTATTGGTTTTTTCAAATTGGAATCATTAGAAAAAATTGATTAGCAACGGCGCTGCGGCCCGATAACGTCGCGAAATATTTTCTAAATTTGAATTACTCCGTCGGTATAATAGGTACATCACTACGAATTTCGAAAATTTACAAAACAATTGGTTCACAGATGACAGAAAAATTGGGTTTTTTGGGAAGAAATCAAATAATAATTTATTTCTTTTAGATTTCTGCTTAGTTTTGAAGAATTCTACATTACTCAAATCTGATTCTGACTAAATCATTTGACGCTGGAAATTCATAAGGTACGATATTGATGATAATTAAATCTATCAAAATCTGGACACCTCAAAACATCTGACATTTTAGAAATATATTAAATTTCTGTAAGTTTAGTGTTATGTTATATGTTTTAATTCGTCTTTAATTATTGATATATTTTACAAAGAAAGGGAGTATAGTAAAAACTTGGTTTTTATGGGTTACTTTTTTAACAGAATTCATTTTACATATGTTTGTCTTAAGAGGCTGGTGAATCGGTTGTGACCTTTTTTTCCACTTGCTGGAATGTCAAATAGACGATAAAATCCAGTGCCACGTAAAGAGGCCTTATTATTTAGGTGTACCGTTCAGTTGTATTCCGAAAATCCGCATTTTTTGTGTCATTGCTTGCCCTACGTTACAAGGCACGCCAATGCCTGGCACAGCCGAATGCAATAAATCTTGATGGAGGGTAAGGTCAGAAGCTCTAAGAACTGACGTGAAAGAATGTAAAAGAAAGGGGAAGTTATGTTGAAGAATATAAATTTGGCTGTATCCTTTCTGAAATTCAGCCTGATGGTATTTTGCGGGTCATTTATATAAAATACTGTGCTTGTTTTTCATTAGACGCTGACTGCGGGAATTCTTTAAAGTTACTTCAAACAATTTACATAATATTAAGAAACTACGAAATTAAAATAAAATAATATATAAATTAGATGAGTGGCTTGTTGGTGTAGTGGTAATGACGCTCACCTAGTTAGTGATCTGGTGATAGGTGGTTTGAGCCCCGTTTCAGAGTACCAGCAAGTTATTTTCATAGCACAGGCTTTTGGCTTAGTTTGAGAATAGTAAGAATACTGGAGCGACACATATTTCTTGTTTATATCACTATTTAAAAAAATATATAGTTTATAATATTGTCATGGGACAAGGCTATGGAAGTCAAATGAAAACACAAAAACAATATAAAGTTTAATTTATTACCCAAAAAAATCCCTGGACACGATTTAAATCGGAGTACCGTTCTTAAATTTGAAGTCATCAAATATTTCCAAAATATTTCATAAACTTATAGTTACAACATTTCACTTTCTAGTAAACTCCATTCAATATTCGCACGTAGAAAAACTACTAGCCCGCCGGTGGGACTTCATTCATCAGGATATGGTATCACTAACGCTGATCACATGCTCTTGCTCTGTTGCTAATAACACGTTGTTAACCATCACGAATGACTGGCGCCCTTATATTTATAGGTAGTATTCTAGATCCGAGGAACTTTCCTAATAAAGAGAGACTTGAGCATTATAGACGATTTCAAAGTGTTCCGTGGAGCGTCCCAGAATATTATGGAATGTTCGAGGGAATTCGATTGTGTTGTTGTTATAAAATATATATTTATCGCTCTATCTTATGTTATCTATAAAATCCTACAAATTTTAAACAGAGCCTAACTGTTCATTAATATTCCTATAGGCACATTCGTTTTGCGAAAGACAAAAATTATTCAACATTTGTTTTTTGTAAAATTTGTTCTGTGTTAGTTAATTACGTTGCCATCTGATTATGAAAGAGAAATGGGTTTATTAGACCCGGTACTCTGCTAGAAGTAAATCAATGGCAACTCTTAACGTGTTTATCTTCTTGCACACCTGTACGGTTAAAATATAATAAATAAACATTTATTTAGGCTCTTAACATTCCATGTGCCGATTTTCAGCACCTTTTTGGGCATGTTACACTGTGCCAATTCATAATGCCAGAGAAACAAATGCCAAGAAGAATCATCTTGGCAACCCCGGAAGGAAGACGATCGGTTGGTCGCCCCAGATTGGGCTAGGAGAACAGAATGGGTCTGGAGTGGTTGCTCATGCGGAAGCAGCGCAAGATAGGGAAATATGTAAGCACCTTGTCCAGTCTTTGGCCTTCGACCCTACTAGAACAAAGGGATGCTACATATCTTATAGCTTGCAGTAAAAACATTGGGATAGCCTCAATCAGTTTTGAATATAAAATATTCTTTATACTTTGTGTGAAATCTCAATTTCAAAAACGAAATTTCTTTTCAATACTTCCGGCATATCTTTTGTAAAACGTTACACTATCATGAAATTAATTAATATTGAGTATAAAAAACATCATTCACCTCGACGATAGTCAAATAATATTACTTAATTGGAAAAAAATTGATTAAAATTTCTGCACGGTTTTAATTATTTTATTTTCTGGACGTCCGCAGTTCGATATCAAAAACTCCCGGAGTTCTAAACAGATTTTAATAAAAATTTTCTTTGCAATATACTTTGCAATATGCTTTGCTTACATCTCGGCTAATTTTGTCAACTAGCCTGATCCGACTGGTCGAAAATGGAAGCTTTTCAAACATTAAAAATATAAAAAATACCGATAACTGAATTTATAAAGAAAGGAAGAATGTATAAATAATACAACCCAAATACCGTTATTCTATCAATCTGGGAGAAATTTTACATCAACCCTGTGGACACAAAGGAATCTTCGATAGGTCAGGAGATGAATGCCAGTACTTCCCGTAATTGGATCATGAAATGGGAACGCGATGCTCCAATATGTTAGGAAATAAATTTCTGTGACGTCTGGAAGAATCTCTTAAGATTTTTATCCTTATGGATAATTTTTTGTATTTTATGATTGCAATTATTTATTTTCTTTTCATCACTTACTTTGAAAAAACACTAGTTCGTTCATTTTTATACAATATCGGCGGATTTATGGTTTTTGATATTTAAATTTAAGACATATCTAAGAAAAGTGAGGTAATGCTTAAATGGGAACGATGACAGTATTAAAGAATTAAAGAATAAGTGATTTAAGAGAAGAAAATGTTGTGAAAGGATGAAAAAAAATATCCAGTTTTAATATACACATTGAGATTAATAATATTTTAAATTAAATAAAAGTAGAAAATTGTGCAATCCGCCAATTTTAGCTGAAACGCCTGTCAGAGCGAATTGCGTCATGCTTCTGTACCCATCACCGTGTCTTTGAAGTGTTGTCATAAACACAATGCAATGTTTACCAATGCTTGACGTCACGTAGACGAAATGACAGCTGCGGGCGTTTTTGCGCGAAATTAAAAATAGGTAGATGAAAATGCAATTATTTACGTAAAAACTTAGCTTATTCCTGAAATAATTTTATTTTCAGTAATATTAGACGTGTACCTACATTATGCAACACTATTTCAAAATCTGTCATCATGCCTATTGGTAATAACAAAACTAAAATGCATAATTTATTTATTATTTATTTACGACCTCTTATATTAACAACTATCTAATTTAGTAATTTGCTCGTACTCCTGTCCCCATAAACAAGTTTTTAACTTTGATGGGGCAGTAAAAACAAAATGAAAATGTTAATTAATATTATTATACCTACATGTAAAAATATATTTTATTATTAATATTAATATAATTAATAATAAAAAAGATTTTATTTCTTTGAAAATAATTATCGAATCTATTCTATATATTCAATATTAAATTCAATGTTTGTCTGTTCTTGATAAACTTATAAACCTTTTGACCGATCAAAACCAAATTTTTCATAGTTATTCTTAGGGATCCAGCGCAAAATACAGGCATTCCTCTCTTCCTGGTCACCAGGAAATATTAAAAAAAAAAATAGTTTTAACGGTGGTGTAACCTATTAAGGACTACGTAAAACACTGATAACCTCTCCCATCTCTTAGTCCAGGTACTCAAAGCCACCCCCTACAAAATAATTGTCATGTAGACACAACATTTTTACAAAATTTGGTACCAAATTGTGCATGTGTTTCTTCACTACCTGCAATCCTTGTTGCATTCAGTTATAAAAACGTGATCGGGTCAGACACATCTTCCACCTACGCATATTCTATGTCATTAATTATTTATAATAATTTACTGACCTTTTATAAAAATTATGTGAAAGTGATTCAGTGAGACACGTAAATAAGGTAAATTGGGTGAATATGGCTCCGTAGCTAATATACCGCACTAATACGTTAAACCTTATATTTTCAAAACTTGTCCATAGATGGCAAAAGTTGACAGCTAATCTCGTCAATCGTTTATCGTACTTCATTCGTTTGGTGTTTGTGTGTCACATTTTATAAAAAAAATACGCTTTATATAGGAAAAAGAAAGATATGTACCAAAATATAGCCGTATCAATATGCTCATTGGTTGGCCACCATGACACCTCTAATTATTTGTTTCAATGTATGATGTTTATGGGGTAATACACATTATGGGGTAATACGCCTCGGAATCCAGCAATCCGCTTCGTTCGTCTTCGGCGTCGTCTAGACGAAGCCGAACTCCGAACGTATTGGATTCTAGTGACAATAGCACCCAGGTAATAGATAAAAATTATTACTGTAAAAAATTCAATGGGTATTTCTATGCCAAAACAAAAAGAAATGTGATTGGATAGAATCCACTAAATGCAAGCGCTGGTTGCATTAATCGGGCATATGTTTCGAAAACTTCTGCAACAATTGTGAATAATGTTTTGCTTTAAGAATTTTTGTAGTAATTTTTTTTATGTTAACTTTTTAACATTCCTTTATTAATTTAATATTATCATTATGATTAAAAATATTGTGTTCCTTAAATATTGGGTTTAATTGTTGTTATATATAGTGTTTTTTTTATAAAGCTCACATTGATTATTGTTAAAATGAAATTAAACAACTTGATAGTTTATGTGCCAATAAGCGAATGTTTTATTCAAAAATCACAGGTTACATACACAACGGATATAGAGGGCGCTACTTGTATATTTGATGTTACCATATAAAATATTATATTCTAACAATTATTAATTATTAATTTTTTGATTAAATTTTTGCATTTAGTCTTAGTATAAGAAACGTTTTACGAAACACAAAGAGTTTATTTTCTAATTAAAAAATTGGATGAGTTAACTAAGCTCAAAAAAATCGGTGCCATATTCACCCAATTTACCTTATATAACATTAATTATTATACTGTAGTTGACGATATCCTTACCAAAAAATTAAGTGAAAGCTAATCAGTATGAATTGTTATATGTATATAACATTAATCGTTGTAATGAGGTTGACGATATATTCTATTACCCTGTCAGATTGCAGCTAAAGAAACAATACATGTAAGTTCCCTTAAACAATAGATGTAAGTCCACAAAAAAAACTGCAGTTTTCTGTCCACGGAACGCCTTAATGTCTATTATATTATGTAACACGTAGCATCAAAATGAAAATTCATAAATCGCCGTCATTTATGAAATAAATAATTACCACACTTACCTCTAAACCATTTTTCTTGAGAAAATCTATGAGGCAAAAGTTGAAGGCAGCAGGAATAGAAAGCATTCGCAGAAGTCCTGAAAAGACAAGATAAACCAACAATTGAATTTTATTTTTATTTTATTTTATTTTATTTGGGAAACATACAGTACAATTTAATTTTTTTTATATAACATCAAAAAAATATTCGTGAGTATGACCAGTAAAGTTTCCTCGAAGCTGGTAAAAAAAAACTAAATAAAAAAACAATGATAAAAAATATGTGATAAATAATAAATATTTCAAAGATTTAAATTATGATAATGCATAAAATGGGAGGGGTAGGGAGAGGGAGGAAATGGGATTCAATTAAAGAAGTATCAAATCAATAGTCATAAATGAGATTACGAAGTTTCATTTTAAATAAAACACACTGACTATGACAAAATGGATACCAAATATATTTGTTTATCACTTCTTTCATTCAGCGTAACAGCCTTAGTCATTTTTTTTAAATTGATAATGTATTCGCACTATTTATGTTTTCGAGAAAAAAATTAGAGAACAGAGTCAGAATAATGACTAGCCAGCTGATTGTCATGATTTCACTGAATAATAATTGTGATGAGCATAAGAAACTATTTTTAAACATAATTTTTATGATTAATTTTTGTGCATTATTTTAAGGCTCTAGTGAGGTCTTGTAGCAGTTTTCCCAGCAAATAATATTGTAAGTTAGTAATGATTATACAGCATAATATATGGTTTTATGTGTCTCTGTCCAGTATATTCCTTAATTCCTTGAAGATATATGTAAGTTTTCTAATTTTATTTTTTAACATAGAAATACATATATCTTGTTTTATTTATTGTTTTCACTGGGTTTTGTATTAATGTATATGTACCTAAATGTCGACAGTCACCCTCATTACTCAAGATCATTCATATTTGGGGATCCATGAATTTATTTTTTATATGGTGTTATTATAATGACATAAATCAAATATAATGACACATTACTATACTTATTTAGTCAGTTCGAGAAAAATATAAAATAAATGTCGAAAAAATGTTGAAACCAAATTTCGACTTCCTCGTCTGTTTTGTATTACTGACATATACATCACCATTCTCTAATAAAAAGCGAAACGTGACTCATATGGACTTCGTTTGAATTCATGTCAAGGGAATACAACACCATACGCAGTTAATATAAATATGTAGTTCTTAGAATGAATTTAACATGAATGTGCGAATACATCCTTTGTACACACACACACACACACATATATATATATAAATATATATATATATATATATATATATATATATAAACAAAAAGGAACTTCTGGACTCCCTCGCATTTTCTGTAAATGGTCTCCGTGAGAAGACCAAGGCCGACGTTTCGACACGGTACACGTGCCATGTCAAGGCTAAAAAGGCCTCAAAAGTTACGACTAGCCGTACTTGTTCGGGGTGACATGAAAGTCCCCAATAAGCCTTGGTCTTCTCACGGAGACCATTTACAGAAAACGGAGGGAGTCCAGAAGTTCCTTTTGTTACATACAATAACGCTCGCGGAAACCTCAAGCCAAATACATATATATACATATATTATATATATATATATATATATATATATAATATATATATATTTAATAGGAAATAAATAAATGAAATTAAAAGAAACAAACAAATATCAGATAATAAAACTGAAACACGCTGTCCGCGTAAGACAGGAGTCCGTGGTTCGAATCCAGGTTCCAGCATTTAATTTTTCAGTTTTATTATTTGATATTTCTGTGTTTCTCTTAATTTCATTTATTTATTTCTTATTTAATATTAGGGGACTCGCTTCCATAAATAAATGAAAAATATAAATAACATATATATAGAAGAAGTTTTCAACACAAAATCAATAAAACATTATTACTCAAGTCTTCACCATTATTAATTTATATTATAAAAAATACTAACTGAAAGAAATATATTAGAGATACAAATATCTCCTAGGTGTTTAAAATTTTTATTTTTCTTATTTGGTAGTCTTAGAGTCTTTGAAATTACATATCATAAATAAATAAAAATTCACAAAGAAAAAATAAAGTGAAATAATTTGTTCAATTAAAACAGAACGGTAAGTAAGAATGTTTTATTTAGAGAAACCATTTGCCATCACTCCAAACTTTTTTCACTGATCTGCAGTAAGTGCTGATAATTATCTAAAACACGCGCATCCACAAATTGTAAATGCATGCTCCAATGAACTGACTTCACACGCCTATTTCGTTAATATGCCATTTCAAAGCAAGCAAACTCCGAAGCCCGATTATTGTAGCGAAATATCTACTTGTGAAAATAAACAGTGGTTAAAATGGTGAAACATTTAATTATTACCCACGAGGAATATATATTTATATAGAGAGAAAATTAAAAAAAAAATGAAAGTTTACACCTTAAGTACACATTTATGATTCTGACTGGCCGCAAAATAACCAATTCGTTGTCTGGAACTTGGAACTATGCAGTATTATCCTGACGTAGGACTTACATGTCAAAGTCGAAAGGTTGCTTTATTATTGATTTTCTGTGTTCGATTATGACTAGATCCGTATGCCCAGGCCCTATGTCCAGACACGACAGACATAAGTACTTAAGTCGAGAAAAGGATTTAATAAAAAAAACGCACGAATGAGTGAAATTTCTGGTTGTTGTATATTGATTATATACTCGTATTTTGTATTTCTGATTATCAAAGTAAGAGAATCAAGAGAGATTCGTGTTTGATAAAATATTTAAAAAAATATATTTTTAAACCAAAAAAATTAAAATTATTAAAATTATTATACAGGATGTAACATAGCTAGTCCACCATATTTTATAGGTTATTCTTATCGGTCTTCTTGTGCGATGCAGATTTGATCGCGTCATTGTAACATCTAGAAGCGATTCTATTGGTCGAATTTCACGACGCGCTATTATAAGCCGTAGAAAGCATAATTATGTACTTGTACGAAAGGTACTTTACCGCAACAATATCACATTATACATATTCTGATATAAATATAATATAATTGTTTTCAGTACCAAACGTGGATATGATATTTTCAAGCAAGTTTCCATATTGAAAATATGTAAAGAAAAAACCTGTCAGAAAACCTATCAAAAAAACTTTAAGTTTATGAGAAATGGAAACCAAATCATAATGCCTTAAACCCAAATGCAGAACCACTATATTTATAAAGCCGTTTACTACTACAATAATCTGTCTATCGAGAAACGCTGCAACAATAACCTTTCACAACAAATTGTAAAATTTAAAACCCTCCTAAAATCCAACTTTAATTCATAAATCATTTGAACCTATAGCTTTTTCAAAATCCTTTTATTACCGTATTATTAAATGACTCGAATATATACCTATATACAAAATAAGAATTAAGGCTCCCTCATCAGACTCAAGATACTTCTCTTCACTGATGAGGTCTACATGACTACAAAAATTTATTGTATGTATGCATTTTTACCTTATATTTAAATAAATAAATAAAAAATATATATAAAAGTTGACTTTAATTATTATTTCTAGTAAAAAATCACAAAGGATTATGATTCGTCATAAGCTTAGCATGGCGCGGAACACAAGTTCTAGTAATTCCGGATCTGTGCGATCTTTCCTAATCCCTGTGTCTGATAGACATTTCTCCTCACATAATACATTCAGGTCCTGTAGGCTATCCCTGTGTCAGAAGTCCTCGTCAAACTTCCTGGCAAATTATCGATAAACTTCATCCACCCTCAGGCTCCAACGCTCGGTGATTAGAGGGTCCGACATCCTCCTTCCCGGGGGAGGGAATCATGTCAGTTATTCAAAGGACCATTTCCAAATTCGTTGAAATGTTAAGATATTTTTTACATATTTCGACAAAAGAATATGTATCATTATGTACACGGTTGTCTGGTTTTGACTGATATATTTATTTCAAGATCTTGACGCAAATATTATTCAGACTTCATATAATGAATGTTTCGTATCAGCTTTATTAAATGTCAGTTTTGATTGTTATCGTTTACTGTTTCCGGAAAATATACAAAAAAAAAAAATTAAATTAACAATATTTTTATATGTAGGTATGTCCTGAGAACACTGTTACTCTATTTTGTCCCCAGATATCTCTCGCATAGTCTTTTCAAAGAAAGTTTTTCAGATTTGGAATATATATAGAACTTCCAAAAATTTGATAATGTGTCGATGAACGATGGTATTGGTGAACCTTGCATTGTATAAAGTGATCACTTGAGCTTGGTCATACAGGTGGTCCCGGGCCATCCTATAAAAAGACTTATTTTCATGGTTCTCACATAATAAGTATCGTCTCTGTAAGATTTCTACAATTTATCTTATTTATTTAATTAAATTATTTGTACCCCTGTTGAACTAAGAAGAAATTGGTATAAAAAACTCTGTAAACTGCTACATGTCTTATGACTTTTCGTCAGCTCAATAGTTAGAATTTCCACCAGCAATGAGTGAGACCGGGGTTCGAATCTCAGCCGGAGAGATGTTTATTCTACTTAACTAAACTAATTAGCTAACCATCACGCCACAGGGTTAGGCAGAAAAGATAGAATGCCATATTCTTCTATCTTGGCATACCACTTTAACACTCATACAACTTATTATACATGTTTTATTTAATTTATTCATATATTAAAACCTATAGGTTGGAGTGATATATCGTAAAGTTAACTATAAAATGATTATTTAAAAAATTTATACAAAACTGTTGCAAATTAAAAAAAGATAAAATAATACAAAGTGATCGTTCCATGAATAAAATATTACATTATACAATCTCACGCTCTCGTGATCCTGGGATAAAAATATCATAGATTATTTTGGGTAAATCAAAATTATCAAAGAAAAAATACGGATTCTCCCCAAATTTATTCATGACCTGTTTTAAGGTCTTCATCCCTACGGAATCTGTTTACGGGATAGAATATTTCATTCGTTCATTCCTTCTTTTCTAAAAAAATTAATTCACCAGTGTTTTGGGTTTTGGGTCATAAATATTATACTTTCCCCTATTTGAAATTGAAATAGTACCATAGAGAAGTAACCTATCCTATTGTTTGGGATGTATAGGTGTGTCTAGCACCTACCCGATCAGAAAACGTGCTCGATTTAGGGATGTTTACCGCTTTCTTGTAATTGAACTTTTGCAATACAGAACAAAAGCGCTTTCTAGTTTTGCTATGCCGGGGGAGGAGCATCGTAGCCATAAATATCACGCAGCCGGACGGTGACGCAACGGCGTGACATTATGACTAAGATTAACAAACAATAGAAATCGTTCATATTGATTATTATAAATTCTCATAAGAAACTCTTAATAATCATTAAAAATTGTTTTTATACCTCGATTGATTAAATTATTAGTACAAAAACAGTACAATAACGAAACTGCACATTCGATGAAACTGTTTTATTGAAAAAACCGGGCCTGAATAAATAATTTAGTCGCCTGAACATGAATTTTTAAAGCTAACTTTCGGTAATGGGTAATTTTATTGCAGAACATGGCCTTACTCTAATTTTTTAAAGAAAAAGTATCCCAGTATAGTTGAGTGTCTCAAAAACTGACCTCAAAAATGAAATCAAATTGATTGATAGGCAAGTATCAAAAAGTTATCTCTCTCTAAAAACACTAAAATTTAAAAAAATTCACCATAAATTTTGACATTTGAATCATTTTATCTAAACACGACGCGTCAACCATAGACAAAGAAAATCGTTGTGAAATAATAAATTCTTATATTTTGTTTATGAATAATAGAAAAAATCCAAAAATCCATTATCACCATCGCCATAATAAAACAATGCTAACTAATTAACTGACTAAGTAACCAATTAACTAAACCTGACCTAAACCAATCCAACCCAAAAATAAATTTTGTTTGTAAATTTAAACTAATTAAATAAGTTATGTGATTCAATGCGTGTATCTCCTGTCTATGATTCGCGTAAACTCATTTTATCTAGGATACATCTCAAATTTCATTGTATGTGCCGCCTTGGAAATAAGTCGTCGAAACTCGTTGACATTTTTCGTTCTGGGAGCATAACTGAACTATAGAATTACTTAGTGTTGGAATATGCCAGCAAAATTGAGTACAGTTTAATGGACTGAAGTTTTTATTTTTTCCATGAATTAGTACCATTCTGAATTTTCTTTTTACCTACTATTTCGTAATTTGATTTATTACTTTTGATAAAACAATATTAATTATACCTTTATACTTTTTTACTAATCATTGTTTATATTTTTTTTGAAGTGTTCTTATGATTGTCCATTTTAAATATATTTCGTATTTTTATTTCTCTTTTGTTTTATTATAATAAAACGTGATTTTACTATTGTTTGTCTAAAAAAATGTTTAATGTTAGGTGTGTATAATATTTTTGCACTTTATATAATACTTTAAAAGCCAACTAGGGCGTTGATAATAATTAATAAATAAATATTATGTAAATTTCTAAATTCTAAATCAATTTGATTTAATTTTAGAAATCAAGGCATTAAACTAACCGCCCTTAATTTTCTTTTCCTCTAAGCCTTTGGCCGGAATTGATGTAAAGAGGCATGCTTCTCAAATTTTAAAGTGAGATTTGACTACTCGCAGGTATCTTGTTGCAATGCCACGGACTTATTTTTTTTCTTTGAAAACATAAGTAGTGAAAAGGAAGGACTCATTTTTAACTAACAAATGTCCTCTTTTCTTTAATAACTGCAAAGCCTGTGTATATTAAAAAGTTGTAACACAAACTCTTAAAAATTAATCAAAACTTTGGTCATGTTGACTCGGTAAAATATATATTTAAACCCGCAACTTGAAAACTAATTTATTATTAGCGATGAAGTACGCAAAGAAAGGGCAAAGATTGCACTTTATTCAAAAGAGGAGCAACATTTTAATTAAAAGACGACTTTTTAAAATGTAAAGTTTAAACATTGATTGTCAATTTAAATTATTTTACCTAAACTATATTTTTATTTTATTTATATGTTAAATAAAAAAGTTTATTGCGCAAATTTAACCAAAATGTGTTATTTTCTTTTAATACAGTTATGTACATAATTTTCTTATGTATAACTGTGTTGTTTAGTACTGTAAAAAATAAAAACTGCTGTTATTTATATCAAAAGAAAGTGTGCCATTATTGCCTCAATAAAAAAAACAAACAAACAAACAAAAATTAATAATTTTTATATTGTATTTGCGTTGATTATTTTATATATAGACGTAATAAAACAATTTATTTTCCGTCAAAATTAGCAAGATACTCCGCAATTATCCATCATATTAATAATGGTACCTTAAATGTACTAAATAGAAAGAAACGCTGTTGAAATTTTAACAAAAAATATCTTCTTTGTGTAATCCGTCAAACACGACGTACTTTTACATGTCGGTTCCTCAAGAATAAGTATGTAAAATTTAAGTAAGATTTGACAAGCGGTGTAAATTAATATAGAATATAAATCCTGGTGAGAAAGTGGGGTGAAAGGAGAGAGGAGAATTTTGAATATATTAAAAATAATTGACGAAAATTTTTTTTAAAGTTATGGACGTTGTAGGAAGTTTCTGACAGAAAGACAATGGAATTATTCTTATTGGGATATATGATTACTATTATTTCACTAGGACGGTACTTTTACTTGTTGCTAAAAAAAAAACAAAAAGAAAGAAAAGAAAAATAAAAATAAATAAGTAACGAAAAAAAAAGAAAAGAAAAAAGAAGAAGAATTTTTTTACGCTTTAAAGATGTTACGGACTGTTCTCATAGCCTTAACTGGCGGCCGAAACATAAATTAAAAGTACGTCAATTTTCTGTGTTATGGCTACTAATATTAACAAATCCATTATTACGTTATTAAACGTGGTATATATATAAATTTTATGTTTTTATGATTGAGTGGTATAGAAAAAAAACCAAACATTTATTTTATTTTCTTCAACGATTAATCCAAAACATAATTCGACGGGTTGTTACAATCATCTTTTATACCGTAACTTCAACTTCGAAGGTTAATGTGTTTTTTACTATAAGTTATTGTTTTTTTTTTTTTTGTTTAAATTCCTTCATACTATTGCAAGATTCGCAATAGGATGCGTAAATTGTTTGGATGGGTGTTAGGATTTCATAAATCTATTTCGGAAATGTCGTTATCCTGAAGCTGCCACCAGAAAGGATCATCTGGGATCACCTCGGGGAATCGTGTAATACAGTCTTTGCCAACGCAAAAGCCAATGTCACTTTCCTTTGAATTTGTCAAGCTTTGAAACTGCGAAGTTTGTCACCAAGAATCAGGAGTGATCTCATTAAAAGTGATTTATTCGGATTGGGAGTAAAAATAATCATTTTTAAATTACTCGATATCAAAAATGTGCTTACACTAAAGTTTGTATTGTCACGGGACGTGACTATGGGAGCTAAATGAAAATACCAAAAAATTTAAAACTTTTATTTTGTGTGTAAAAAGTCACCGGACTCGAATTAAATACACGAATGAATGCTGTTCTAAAATTTACTGTCAATAAATGTTTCTAGAATTTTTTTACACACTTTTCATTAAGGTGGCTCGGGTTCGAATCCCGGCAGTAGCCAAATTTTTTTTTGTGAATTAGATTTTTCTGTATGTTTTTCTAATTGATTAATTAATTTGGTTTTAAAAATTTCATAGAACTTTGTATGAAAAATTACAACTTCACAAATATGAATGTGTTCTTGAAGATGTTATAGTTTGGATGAATAAAGAAAAATACCATATTAAAACGATAAAAATCCGAAAACTTCAATATCTGGTACGTGTGATGAGACCCACTCGCCACGTCAGCACTGATGATGGACCTTATGATGGGATCCGAAAGGTTATACTTGGCAAAATATTCCTAAAAAACTACACACAGAAGTCAAACATGAGTAGTTAATATTTAAAATTAATTCTTAAAAATACAACTGAAATATTATATTAAACTGACTACACGTCTATTCATATTTTAGCGTATTTTATTAACCTCCTCCTTTTCTCTTAAATGTTTAAATAAGCAAAATACATTATTTTGGTATTTTGATAAACAATATTTTAATAAAGTCTAGGTATTTCTTTGTGTATTTTTGTAAAATAGAATATTTAAAAGGTTTCATTTATTGGTAAAAAGCTAACAACTATTTTTCATTTCACAGTCTGGTAAACTTATTGTTTGTGCAGCAAAATAATAAACAAGCAATTCTAAAGAAAACACATTATAAATACAAAAAATCTTAATATCAACAGTACTTTTTAACATTGTTTTTATTTTGAATTATTTTTTTTAGATCGGTATAATTTATTATATTTTTAAATCAACCTCTAATTTTAAGAGAGGTTATAATAAATTAAAGTAATGAAAACCATATTCTAATATCAGAGCAAGTATAAAAATAACTAGGGATTAACTGGTGGAAAGACAAAGTATTTTTCTAGAATATTTTATAATAAAAAACTATCATATTAATTCGTATCGTATTCAAGGCACCATTCACCTTATTCCCTTCAGTCATCTATCTCTTGAGAGTAAAAATTGTTTCATTATAAATACAATTTTATTAATTGTGTTTTCTTACTTTTACTTTACTTTATTTTTAAGCAATATAAATATAGAGGTATTTCACGAGGACCAGCAGTTAATGGTACTATTTCAAACCCTGACGATTGTGCTGGGCGGCACATCAAATGGTTCGCGTCTTTGCGAAGTGTACATGTACTGTATTTTTGACCGGTCGAGGAGGCTCGGTGGTAGCAAATGCGGCTGGTTCGGGTTTGCTGGCCCGGGGTTTACACCCCATCTCCGGCCGCTTAATTTTGTTTTTTAGCCGTGAATTAGAGCGAAATTACGGACGTTACACGAAGTTATGGACAAACGGACGATAACGAAATTATTATGTTTGATTTTAGAACGACGTCAATGTATCTTTATATTCAGGAAAATCATTTCAGGAAGTCTATTTTAGCATTAGCACTGTTAACTGCAAATTTAATATAAAAACTACGGAAATCTGAATCGACTATCATATTTCCATGATTATGTTATTCTCTCAGTGAAGAGTGCATGGGAAAGGCAGAATGCAAAAAGTGCATAATATGCTTTACGCCAGGCTGGTCCAAGTTAACGCAGGAATTATCGAATCAGCTTCAAGAATTAGAACCGACCTCTTCCCGCTAGCGACATGTAAAAAAAACTAACCCATAAAAACCAAGTTTTTAGAATACTCCCTTTCGCTTTGAATCTTGTTTCGTGTCTCTATACACGCGTCGGGCTAATTACTCATACAGAATGATTCCAATCCGAAAAAAACATGAAATTTTCTAAAAATCCAAAATTATACATAATTACTAATTTTTTTAAAACGAAAATGTGTTAGATCATTTCTATCGCCGCCACGAGTCTGCCTGCAAAGTTTCAGCTCGATCACGGGAAAAGGGTTAAAAATCGATCCAAAGTTTTTTCGTCAGACAAGCAAGCACCCGGACATTTTTTAAATTCTCTAGTGTGAGAAAAGAACGCCGCTGTCTTTTATTTTAATTAGGTGCACTTATTCATAAAACTCATAAAATGCATAACTCATAAAAAAAATAAGGACAACAAATGTCTCTAGCATAATCCCTTCAAATATATGAAACTTTTCAATTTAGAACAGATATTATGCAACATTAAAAAATTTGATAATCTGTGGATGTTCTTTCGATGGAAATGGTGAATGTTGCATTGTGTAAAGTGATCACTTGAGCCAGCTTATTACAGGTTGTTAGCCCTGAGCAACCGTATAAAAGACTTTCATACACGTTTCTCGTGTATATATCGTATCTGTGACATTTCTATAATTTATCTTAATTAAATAAAAATCCCGCAGTGGACAAATCCAATAATTGTGTTCCCAGAACACGTACATAAAAAATGGTGTCGCTATTGAATATTTCATTTTTAACTTCGTACGTATTTAAAAGTTTATAGAATACTAGCTGTAACTCATGAAAACTCACGAAACATTGGTTCACGTCTTTGCTAAGCACTAGTATATATTTTAAACTATCTACGGAGAGGCGGCCGTAGCAACATGCGATAATCGGCCGGTTCGGGTTTGGTGGCCCGGAGTTCGTGCCCGTCTCCGGCCCTTTTTTTGCCGTATTTTAGGACGAAATTACGGACGTAACACGAATTTACGGGGATAGACAGACGGATGGACGAATAGACAACGATATTATTATACTTGATTTAATGTTTTACTTCAATAATTTAATATAATACAATAACAATAATACTCATTCATTTTGTACTTTAGTTTATTCGTTACAGATTGATGAACATTACTTTAATTGCATCGCATATTCCAATTTTTATTGTAAGAGATCTAATATCGAGATGTTCTGTTTTTTTAGAGGTAGCATGTAAAATATTTATTTTAACAATAATTAATAAATGCATCTAATTCAAACATCTCATTGTACTTAATAATTGTTTTAAGAAATTTAAAATATCAAAAACGCGAAATATACTTTAAAAAAAAAATATATCGTTAAAAATTTTATCATACCCTCGGGATTTTAAAACACCTTTAAAATAATTACTTTTATGCCAAAACCTGCTGCACTCAATGTGGAAAAAATTTATTCAACATTCTAAAGCAGTAAACTACATGTCGTTTTTTATGGTGTTCTGTAAAATGTGATGGTGGCGCTTCTGGTGAATAGAAGCGATGTAAAGCACGGCAACATATTTGCCAGCACGGTATACAATAGCTTCTGGGGTATTTTTTAATGTCGTGGTATACTGATGTGCTTCCACAATATGAGTTAACGTGTGAAAAAACTAACCCGTAAAAACCAAGTTTTTATTACACTCCCTTTCTCATTTACTATTTGAAACGAAAAAAAAGGTTTGGCGCTTACCCTACGTGTTGGGCTTGAATCGGGCGACGCTACGAAAGGGAGTAATAAAAAATTTCGAAAAATCCAAAATTATATTATAATAATTAATTTTTTTAAACAAAAATTTTTTAGTTCATTTTTATCGTTGCCATGAGTCTGCCTGCAAAGTTTCAACTCGATTGGATCACTGAAAAGGGGATAAAAATCTATCAAAAGATTTTTCGACAGACAAGCAAGCAGACGCTACGAGTTAAAAGAAAGGGAGTAAAAAGATAAAATATAAAAGGTAAACTAAACTAAATATAGATCGGAGAATCACAATGCATTTTTGTAAATTATATTATTGTATAAGGTAAAATGTCATATGTACATATAATATTGTCACGGAACAAACTGCACATAACTTTTTTCCGGTTTCCGGAAGGTTTTCCGAACAGTCTGAATTTTTTTTGAATACTCTGGAAATAGATAGAATGCGAGAGTATATACAGAAAGGTTTGAAAGATTGAGGTGCTTGTAAATTACGTTGCAGCTGCAGAATATATTTAATTCATGTCATAATAATATTTCAACAACAGCTGCGAAACCGTAGAAACGGGCGAAAATAAATCAAGATTTATTATAGATATCTTACAGATACGAAGATTTTTATATGGGAATGTAAGTATGGAAGTATTCAGGTGTTTATAAGACTTACGACCTATCATATGGCTAACTTAAGTGATCATTTTACACGTTTTTTTTATAATTTAACATTCATTTTATAATATAAAGTACACCAATTCTACCCATACACAAAAATATTGTGAATATAAAACTGGTTAAAAAAGTAAAAATTCTAAATAATTTTCAGGCGTTTTTAGAATTTTTATAATTCGGATTAAAAGGGTTCCATACCTACTTTTACATATAAATAGCTTTGTAAGACTATGTATTATATATATTTTAATATGCTAATTTATTTATAAATAATACTTTTTATTGTTCGTTTTATCTTGAAGACTCAGAATTTAAGTAGAAAAACAATTAATTTCTTCTCTCAGAATTTTTTCAATTTATTGTAGTATTTTACAATTATATTTTTATATGTATTTTAAACAAGTTCTGGATCGATTATTTTTATAAAATAAATATCAATCAATACTGCTTATCTTATTAATTTAAACAGAATGATGTTTCGCATAGGGTTTGTTAATAAAAACAAAACATATTTTTGGTAAACTTAACCATCGAATACTTACCATTCCATATTCATCTAGCTTTATTTTTACGGAAACGGGCTTGCGGCGTTAGTCCTTTTATCCTGATTTTTAAGCTACAGCAGCTTTGCTATTATTTATGTATTTATTCCTTCTGAAATTCTTTTGAATTCTTTAATCTCCTTCATCCGTTGAACTGTATTCACCCTTTTTTATTTTTCACAGCTTCCGATCTGATTTTCGCTTAACATTTAATGTTTCTTACTTGTCTGATGCTGTCTGCACGTCGCATCACTGATTACGAGAAAAGGGTAGGGTAGGTAAAAAACTTATTTAAATAATCTAAAAAGTATTACAATAATGTGAAGAAAATTAAGATCAACAGATAGGTAGGTATACAGATAAAAATTGTTATTATAATATATAATACAAATGATTCTACGAGTAAATAAGAAATAATTAAACAAAACTCATATGCATACTGCACTTATAAAATAATTTTTAATTTTCAGCTTCTTGTTATGTTACAGTGCTCTGAATGCAATTTTTTTTTAAATTTATTTGTCTACCTATGCAAGACAGAGGTAAGTACACAATGGAATTACAGTACCAATACTGATGAATGGAAGTGAAGCTTGGAGCAGGCAGAAGAGGAACGAGAAGAACAAAAGGAAGGAGAAGAACAGAAGGAAAAGAAAGGAAAGAAGGAGGAAAAAAGTAGACTGAATGCAGTGGAGATGAGATCCCTGAGTAATATGTGTAGCAAATCCATTTATGATAGAGTAAAGAGAGTAACCTCACCGGGAACCCTCGGTGTGAGTGTCATGCCCACTGTGCTACAAGGGTCACCTCTTCTTTTTTTTCCCCAACCCCCAGGTAGATGGTTACCTACTCGAGGGATCGGGAATTACACCTGATGATGAGAGGGACTGCTCTTCTCAAAACCTTTTTAAAATTATGCGTAATTATTTTAGCAGCCCTGATATATTACAACTAATAAGCATTCAAGTACCTGCTAGAAATACCAGTACAGTACAACCGCACTGTAACAATACTGCGACCATAGCACAAAGCAACTCGCCAATATCTTGAATACAACATCTAGGCAATGAATACGCCGAAATATATTTTTTGAATGCTACCTTGCACAGTTTCAAAAAGGTGCTAACTAGCATTTTTTGTTAATAGCAGGGTAAATGCAGAAATATAACATACACGGGGTGATGCTGGTTATTGTCCATGTTAAAAATACCGATGAAAGGGACGTTCTGAATCAGCCAGCAGTCTTCCAAAACATACTTTCTGGAAGTATTTCTAACAAATGACAACTGAAAGAGGTGTTTGCATTATCAATCGGAGGACTTCATTGAAGGAGATTAAAGTAAATGTATGAATAAAGGTGTTTCTGCCGATCAGATCTTCGATACTTTTTGAATACACTGTATGTATATAATACGCATTATCTTTACTCGTGATTGCAAATTTGATTCAATATTCATAAACTTCAATCTGCGTTTCGATATATTATTCAGAAGTGAAATTCATAAGTAAGAAAAGTCATAACACTCTAATTTTCAAAAATTATACTTTTTTTTGGCGACCCAAAAGGTAAAAAAAAATAATAATAATTAATTTAAAAGAATATAGTAAAATACTATAGTAAAATCTACAAAATAATTTTGAATATCAAAAAATAAATCTTAAAACTTTACACGTTACACGTTATTGTGACGACATTTTTAAAATTAATTAAAAAAATATTCATGTTCGTACAACATAAACATTGAATTTTATTGAAGAAAATAACATTTTTTTCAAAGTTTTCTATGCATGCTGCAATTTTACTATGCGCTCGCCAGCCGGATTTTAAACGTTATTCTGGTCGTAAAGTTTCGTTAGTGGAATAGTGAAATAACTTTAAATATTTTCACCGTTTCTGCTGCAATTTCTTTTTTAATATTCGCCAACATTTATGACCGCCATTTTGATTCAATACTGAACTTAAATTGAATTTTCAAGCGTCCTTCTGTGCTTGAAGCTTTCCGACAGCTCGATCCGACGCTGAAAGTACTAAATATTCTTATTAATTTATCCTGTACGCTTTTGTACATCGTATTCAATAAATGACCAGGAAAAGTTGCAATTCACTTTAAAATGGAGTATTTCAAAAAATATTTTTTCATTGATTAATACAATTAATCTACAGGATTATTTATATTTTTTAATAAAATCATGTTTTATTGAGATGTTGCAATCTAACCCTAGAGAGCTATTGTTAGTAGTTTGGAATTACACGGTGAATATTTTTTCTTTCTCTATCTAACTATCAAGTATATCGCGTTGATTCGTCATGTCCTCGTATATCCCTCGTACATACGTACATACTACATACATACGGCCATCGTAGCGCAGTGGGTATGACACTGGCTTCTCACACCGAAGGATCCGGGTACGATTCCCGGTGAGATCACAATTTAATATGTGTGATTTACTCAAGTCTGGGTATTTTGTGATGTTTCGCATTCGCGAAACATATTTGGCTTTTATAATTTGGCCTCCCTTTGGATTGGCTTTTATAATTTCGCTTCTATAATTTGGCGTCCCGGCCTGTTGAAGTATAAAAAGTAATAAAAAAATAATAAAAATAATAATTATATGAGGAAGATTATTAAAATGAGGATGAGGTGAAACTTGATGCAGTGATATTAAGGAGTACATGGAGGTAGAAGAGGATTGCAAAACGGAAGAAACCGTTCAAAACACAGGTCCTAATATTAATATTTACGGAGATATGCGGCATCAAAAATTGCATTTTTTTCAAAGATTTTAACTTTTAATAAAAGAGTCTGAACGGCCGTAAATACCTGAGATGTAACTTTTTGATGTCATTTTGTGCTCGTTCTATTCATGAAATATATTAATTTATTTAGGTCTACAGAATTTGCCAAATTGAACTAAGCTCCAAAAAAATATAAAGAAAAAACTGGAAATATGGACATGGAATTTATTGACCTAAAGAAAGAGTACAACTTGATACCACGCGACATTCTGTGAAAAGTGGTGGATAAATAAAGAATAGAGAGAGACTTTCTCAGGGCAATTCAATCCTTATATGAGCATTGCAAGAACTACGTACAAATAAGCGGCTTAATATCGGAGAAGTTCAATAGGATTTAGATAAGGTTGCCCCCTTTCGCCAATTCTGGTAACCCATTATATGAACAGGATAAGCCGGGAAGCCAAATAACAAAGACCGTGAGATTTGAAGGTGTGGTAATTGTAACGGAGAAAGTAAAGTAAGGATCAAGGCTGCTGAGATAATTTTTCTAAGGGGGATAGCGAGAGTCACACTGGTGGACAAAGTAAGAAGTGCCGACATAAGGCACACACTCAGTATAGAGCCCCTATTTTTACATTTGGAGAAATAACAAATGAGGTGGCTTGGTTAGGCTTGGCTAAGAATGCTAAAGAAACGATTACCAAGAAATCCTCCACTCAACCCCGCAAGGAAGGCGATCGGTGGGCCGCGAAAAATTAAGCTGGGAGAATCAATGAGAAAACTGGTTAATACATAAGAAGGCAACACAGGATGGGATAATAAAAAGCACCTTGTTGAGTCTTGGGGGACTCGATCCTATTAGGACAATGAAATTAACTTGATGATGGTGAATAACTTAGTCTGTCGCGCTAGAATTATCTATGATTAAACATCAATGGATCCTCAAATCGAAAGCGAAACGTTAGCCAGAAAGATCGTAAATACCCGGTTAAATAAACTCAAAAACCCAGAAGACTCTGATCATCCACTTTTCAGAGATAATTCACCTTTTTTTCATTTAATGATCGTGCCACTATTTTTTTTTAAATAATTTATTTCCTTACATATACGCAGTTCGTCAAATCAAACTATGCCTGTCTCCCTAAAATTATTTGCATTGAGACGGGCGTTGCGAGCATGTTCCATGTCAACGGATATATGTCATCTGCCACTGGCATATTTGCAAACCGTTGGCATTTATCCCACACAACACTGAAATATGGTCTGTTCGAGACCTTCAAAAGTTGTCTAGCGTATTTTGAAGTATTTTTTCTCCTGAGTACTAAAACGATGAATTAGTTCTTTCAGATGAAAAGCAATGATGGCAAGAAAAGCATTAAATGTAAGCATTAAATATTAAGTTCCAGCTGTTTTTACCTGGCGTTGCACGGGTTAAGGATAAAGTTGAAAATAAATTTGTGAGGGAAAACAATGGTTCCATTATATTGCAAAACCAAAGGAGAAAAGGTAAAAGAAGAGGGGGGAAATGTCACCTGTGTTACCCGAAGGATTCTAAAGGATAAGTTTCCAAATTTTGAGTCCAATCGGTCAAACGGTATACAAATTTGCATCGAAAATATATCAGGGGGAGGGGAAGTGTAAAATAATAGGGGAGAAATGTCACCTATGTTACTCGCCGGGTTCTAAAGCATAAGTATAAAAAATTTGAATCAAATCTGACAAAGTGTGTTAATTTGTATAGAGAACAGGCAGACAGACAGAAAGACAGATATTGAGTTTTATAGGTATAGATAAGAGACTTCCATCTACTTTTCTCATATAGAAATAGCTTCATCTCTGTGAGACTTCTATAATTTACCCTTGATTCATTAAATATTATTTTTTCTTTCCAAATTTGTATTAACTACTTTATGTACCTGCATTACTAGACTTGTAGGAATGAATGAAATTTTAACGAGCTCGACCGCAAAAGATGGTTCAAGTAAAATATCGGCATTATAATATAACGCGAGGCACGAGGTAAAGGAGTGTGCTGCAAGAACAAAAAAATATGGTATGTATCACTGGTTACACTGAAGTGATATCGTAATATGACATCTAATAAGTTTGTACTTTTGTTGAATCGACTAATGTACATATCCTTAGCGAGTGGGTAGTAATGTTTTGTACTCACTTTGCTATCTTCTTTATTTTCCCAATTTAACGTAAATGAATCAATTTTGCTTACGTTGAAAGTTGTTGCTAATTCGTACGTGGTTTGAGATGAATCCGCTTCCACCATAGCTTTCAATTCATCATTATCAACTTAAGTCCCCGGCCTTCCACGTGGCTGTTGAGGTCGAGATCCCCAGAACAGACGCGATCAAACCAAAGACGCACCATGCTATCATTTGCGGTACCAGGCCCATATACGTCAATTACTTCCACGACGGAACACGTATTCGAAAATAACGCGATTTTTATTTTTCCGTGGTCGCAGACGCAGCAATATCAAAGAAAAATAAAACGGCAAAAAACAAATGAAAAACGATTTTTGAAAAAAAGATGTTGTGACTTTATTATGAGGTTAACATCAATTTAGAATACCAAAAATTCCAATGAATACAAGATAATCGAACTTCAAACTAGCCAGAATTGAAAAACGGAAGTTTCATGCGTAACGTTTTTGAGTACTTTAGACGTAACGTAACTTTAACGTAACGGTAACGTAGAGTAACAATTAATTTGGAGTCCTTTAGACAATAAAGGGAATTATATATTTTTTATTTTTTAGTACGATTCAAAGAAATAATTACGTTAAATGATATTTAAATGAAAGGGAATATACAGAAGAGGAAAGCTTTACAATTTTATGTTAAAGAGGTAGAGATAATAGTATCTACGTTAATTCGAAGGGTTTTATAACAGGTGTTTTTGTATGATTCTAGTTAATACTATGTTTGAACAAGAATAATATTACAAGAGTTCCTAATTATTGTTCTATCTGCTTTATAAATAAGAACGTCTCGTAAATGTTTTTGGTATATCCCTGGTATGCTTGTTTTGTTGATATCCCTGTGTAATGCTTAAAATAGAGAAAAATTTTACAGCAAGATCAATCCTAATAAAACTAGTGCGTGTAATTATATACGTATATTAGAAATTATACTTCTTTTGCATGCATAAAAAAACACGTGTTCTGTTGCATAACTTGCTCTAAGATGTAGAATGCGCATGCTCCTCTTATGTTATAACATTACATCCTCATATATTTCAGTTCAAGGTTAACAATTCAACTTATTATGTCCATCGAAGAAATTCTCTGTCAGAAAGAAAATCAAAAAAATCATAAAATACGATACTCCCGGGCCGATTTGCATTTTGCTCGTATAAAAACGAAAAAGTTAAACATTATAAAACAAATAAATTAATCACGGACATAAAAAATATTAATTTGACATCAATGAATTAATACATCAGCATATAGGGTGGCCCATCGGGTATGCCGGTTGTAAATATCCCATAATTCATTATATTATATTTGGTAACCGTAATGATTGAATCTGCTGCCATTGAAGTTATTGAAATGGATTATTATAGGATTAACAATTCTTGATTTTTACTTCTTTTGACTTTCATAGAATACCTCCAAGATAACTTAGATAACAGAATAGAACTGGACACTATCTACAGCGACTACAGTAAAGCGTTCGATAAGGTTGATCACTCAACACTGTCAAACAAATTGTAGTGGTTGCAGAGTTTAAATCTAACACTGTTGTTGTAACATCTGGAGTACCTCAAGGCAGCCTGCTGGGTCCATTGCTGTTTAACATTTATTTCAATGATATTGGTGACTGTTTTTTAAATTCAAAAATTATCCTATATGCAGATGATATGAAAATTTTTTCTCCTATAAATTCACTTGAAAATTGTCAAAGGCTGAAAGATGACCTACATAGTCTGAATACGTATTGCAATGCCCACAGCCTGGAAATGAATATTTCTATACGTTTCGTTGTACGCTTTACAAGAAATAAAAATGTATTCTCTTATGAATATTCAATTAAAAATATATTATAATCTACCGAATCCGAAAGCAAATACCTCGGGATGATACTTGACAGTAAATTTAATTTTAACAAACAGATCGATTACATAATCTTCAACGCATCATCTATGCTTGGTTTTGTCATACGCGCATGTAAACATTTCAAAAATCTCAGTACCCTCAAGACACTTTATTTCTCATACGTTCGTAGTATTTTGGAATACGCATCTCAGGTGCGGAATCCAGGTTATGCAGTACACGAAAATAGAATTGAAAGCATCCAAAATAGATTCCTGAGATACCTAGACCTCCGTTCATTTAGATCTCATTTAAACAATGAAGACTCTGCGAAATTTTTTAACATACAGACTCTAACTCGTCGAAAAAACATAGCTGACGTGGTGATGTTATTCAAAAGAACACACAATCTAGTTGATAGTCCGGAACTTCTTCAACGAATATCTTACCACATCCCAATTCGCAATAACAGACATTCACCTACTTTTTATCTCCCCTTTTGTAAGACCAACTCAAAACAAAACTCCTTTCTGTACAGATCCACAAATTCATTTAACACAAACTATCACCACATTGACATTTTCAACTTAACGATAAGGAACATAAAACAAACAATATCTACACAACCGCACCCAAACTGATTCGTACAATATATCTTTCCTTCTACTCCCGTCCCACATTCCCCTCTACCCTCTCCACTCGCTGTTAAATTTAATTACTATATTCAGTGGAAAATTTGTAATTGGTATAATTTTAAAACCATTATGTTATACCTATTTCTTAAGATGTTGATTTGCTGTTAATTTTCCCCAAAATAAAATAAATAAATAAAAGATGTGCGCATATTTTGCTGTGTCCTAAAATTTCACTTTAAATGCGCTTTTAGAAATGTAACTTGGCTGAACTGGATATTACCAACAGCATTTTTGGGATTTTTTTTTTGTAACACGTAAAGTCGAGTGTTCCGATTTCAAAAATGATATTTATATGCGGCGCAAAAATTTATTTAAAAAGTTATCACAGTTCAAAGTTTCATAAAGTTAAAAGTTTTTGTTCACACAAATCGTTACAAATCTGACAATTGCATGTTTTGTAACACGTAAAATCGAGTGTTCTGATTTCAAAAATGATATTTATATGCAGCGCAAAAGATTATTAAAAAATTATCACAGTTAAAAGTGTCATAATTTCGTTCACACACATCGTTACAAATCTGACAGTTGCATGTTTTGTCTATGACATGAATGACGCCTTGCCGTAGACAGCAGATAAATATTGATTGATTTGTTGACTTTATCTATGGATTCACCTTGTGTGGTGAAGTAAGTACTAAAAGGCAAGAAAACATTATGCTGCATTACACATACGGTTTTAATTGAACAACTAATTATATTAAACAAGTTTTTCACGAAATATTCAATAAATACTTTATTCAGTCAACTACAGAGTAAGTCATAAGTACCATCTCCCCGGGAATTTGGCTCGTTACATGTTTATAAAAAGGTGAAAAGGTGTATCGAGCCGATGAATTCCTACGATTAGCCGCCAAATTGTATAACCCCCTTTTTTAGGTTAGGTTACGTTTGGTTGTATAATTTTATTAAAAACTTAATTTTAGGTTACGTTTCGTTGTTTAATTTTATTAAAAACTTAAATTTAAGTAAGGTTAAGTTTGGTTTGGTTAGGTTAGGTTTGGTTAGGTTTGGTTTGGTTAGTTAGGTTAGGTTTGGTTAGGTTAGGTTAGGTTAGGTTAGGTTAGGTTAGGTTAGGTTAGGTTAGGTTAGGTTAGGTTAGGTTAGGTTAGGTTAGGTTAGGTTAGGTTAGGTTAGGTTAGGTTAGGTTAGGTTAGGTTAGGTTAGGTTAGGTTAGGTTAGGTTAGGTTAGGTTAGGTTAGGTTAGGTTAGGTTAGGTTAGGTTAGGTTAGGTTAGGTTAGGTTAGGTTAGGTTAGGTTAGGTTAGGTTAGGTTAGGTTAGGTTAGGTTAGGTTAGGTTGGGTTAGGTTAGGTTAGGTTAGGTTTGGTTAGGTTAGGTTAGGTTTGGTTAGGTTAGGTTTGGTTTGTTTAGGTTAGGTTACGTTAGGTTAGGTTTGGTTAGGTTAGGTTAGGTTAGGTTAGGTTAGGTTAGGTTAGGTTTGGTTAGATTAGGTTAGGTTAGGTTAGGTTAGGTTTGGTTAGGTTAGGTTAGGTTTGGTTTAATTTTATCACAATTTTTTTTTTTTGGTTAGCTTCAATATTTCAAATGAGAAGCAATGATTGATTTACAAATCATTGTCAATCAATAAAAGAATACAAATGGTTTATTTACTATCAATTATCGATATGTTCTATTTAATTTTATTCTGTAGTTGATTGCTTAAAGTATTTATTAAATATTTCCGTATATTAAAACCGTGTGTGTAATGCAGCATAATGTTTTCTTGCCTTTTAGTACTTACTTTACCATGCAAGGTGAATCCATAGATAAAATCAACAATTCAATCAATATTTATCTGCTGTCTACGGCAAGGCGTCATTCATGTCATAGACAAAATATGCAACTGTCAGATTTGTATCGATTTGTGTGAACGAATTATGAAACTTTGAACTGTGATAACTTTTTTAATACTTTTTTGCGCCGCGTATAAATATCATTTTTGAAATCGGAACACTCGACTTTACGTGTTACAAAAAAAAAAAATTCCCAAAAATGCTGTTGTTAATATCCAAATTTCCCATGTAACTTTGAAAACAATAAGAATACAGGTTTTTGAAAGTAACAAATTTATTTAGATTTAGTAAAATTAGAGGGTATCAACTATCTATATTATATATACTAATTTCTTGTATTATTTTTATATTAATCTACCTCATTTTTGATGTTCTCAAGCTATTCAAATGAATTTAATCTAAAGCCTTGAACTTCAAAGTGTAATGGAAGGCGCATTTATTTTATGGTTTGTAACAAATGTTTAGAGAATTGAGTATGTTCTTTACATTTTCCTCCTTATCTTAACTGTTTGTCTTATATAATGACCATAAAATTATTAATAAATTAAACGAGCGCGAGCGGTTCAAAAAAACAAGAATGCTTTTATTTTCATAGAAATGTGATTCTTTAGTTTAAATTATAAAATTTTCATAGTGAATTCTTCTTCATTATTAAGTTTGAATTAATTTTAACCTAAAATTGACTGGATACACTTTACGTAAGCACGTTCAAATTAGTAATACCAGTCATCAAAACTTTTAAAAGAGTCGGAATTGAACCCTGTTTCCCTGTTGGATAAGTTTCGTTTGATCTCAAACACAACCTGGAGTTCTACAGCCTTTTCCACGAAGAATGCATCTCAACATTCTTGAACGTTTGAGAACTGTAATGGGCGGGCCACGCGGTATAGACGGATGGTCCTCAACCAGCGAGATAAATCCTGCACAACAGACTGGAGGGTTACACATCGTTATTAGGGTGAAATTGACATAAACAGGTGATCGCTCTGTTCCTTTGTGAATGCTCAGAAGTCTTGTGCATACAACTAGAGAACTCTGATGTAAAACGGAGGAGATTCTTGTAAGAGGCAAAGACCGACCTAGAGTGGTTACGTCAATATTGATGACTGAAATATATTACGATGATCGCGAAAAAATAACAGTACATATTGTTATTAAATCTACATCGCTTAAAATCCGCTATCGCAGTACTTAATAGTAATATGTTACGAAAAAAAATATCGGCTGTGTATTAAATTTTATATTTAAATATTAAATAGACTACCTAGATTAATATATCTTGATATTGCGACATGGAATAAACACGTAAATAAACGTGAATAAAATAAAACTGTATGAACTCTAATTATGTTTCATTATATATTAAACTACTCGTGTTTTAAGATTGATCGAACCTCTCAATGATTAGTGATTTAATACATTATTATTATCATTTTTTTTTAGTTTCATAGATTAATCTCTCAAGAAACTCAAGTTTATGTTACTTATTTTATATTTATCAAGTATTTAATATATATAAAAGATTTTTTACACTTTGGAATATCAGATTGTCAAGTTAAATTTTTTTAATGTAAGTTAAATCGTCTCTGAATTAAAAAAACATATAGGTAATTTTCAACACAACGAAAATTCACTTACGCTGAGTTCACGGAAAGACTTATTTAAAAAATTACAATCCCAAATTCTTTTAAAACAAAATTAAAACATCAATTACATAAGGCCCTTTTTTTAAAGTGATTCAGTTACAATAATATTAATAATCCATTTTGGTTCTTTAAGACGCAAAACCTTTAAGTGTTTTGTAAAAGAAGCTTTCAAACCATTCTGGCATTTAAATAAGTCAGTGAATTTTAATGCCTGAAAGGTTCCAAGACATTGTTTTTTTTTGTATAAATTTGATAAATAAGTAGTTTGAAGAAAGAAAATATAAATAATGGATACAATAAAATATTTGTTAACCCACTGACTCATTGTTATTACTGAATTGTTATAAAAAAACTCATTGAAAACATAATAAAAAAAACTGCAGAAAATTTACATTCTTGAGAACAATTTAATATTGCATGTTTCTACCATTTTGCGACAGTACTTTAAAAAGAAAATCATACAACAAAGACATTCACGAATTTATTGCATTAAATGTGAATGAAATAAAAATTCTAATTAGAATGAAGACAATAGAAAAATCTGTTTATATTGCAAGAGACTAAAAGAATAAAAAAATGTAAAATAACATCTAAAGATGAACATATTTGAAATGAAAAAGTTTAAGCGGTTGTGGACTTTTTCATTTATTTATTTAATGATGTT
>JADDOH010005689.1:0-78278 GCA_016648135.1 Agrypnia vestita | reverse complement strand
TTGTTTATTACATATATTTTTATATGCCAAACTGCACAGCAGTTTTACGGCATGGTAGCCTAATATCGTTCAACAAATTATTTTTTCATTCTTTCAATAAATTGTTTTTTCATTATTTTGAAGTATTATTATTTTTTTACGTTAGATAGCTTCTTTCACTTTGTACTTTTTCGAGATGTTTGGAAGTGAAGCCTGGAGCTGGCAGAAGAGGAACGAAAGTAGACTGAACGCGGCAGAGATGAAATACCTTAGACGTATGTGTGGCAAATCTATTTATGAAGAATGAAGATGTTAGGAAAGAATCTAAAGCTGATCTTAGCATAGTTGATAGAAAGAAAAAAGGTCGCTCAGATGGTTAGGGCATGTTATGGTAAGAAAAATATATGACTCAAGTGTTGACGGCACCGGAAAGAGAGGATGACTGCAGAAGACGTGGCATGACCAGATTAACCAGATACTGGAGGATGGTTCTGTTAGGAGCCTCAACAATCGTCTAGCTTATATGCGACGGGAAGAGTTAACAGAAGTGTATGAATGGAAGTGAAGAGTAAACAGAAGTGTATCAATGGAAGTGAAGAGTTAACAGAAGTGTATCAATGGAAGTGAAGAGTTAACAGAAGTGTATGAATGGAAGTGAAGAGTTAACAGAAGAGGAACGAAAGTAGATGAAATATTAGCAAAAAAAAATTGGTATTTTTTTTATTGTTGCCATATTATTTTTCTCTGTGCAAACTATATTTACAGTTTAAACGCAAGGATTTCATTACAGTATATGTACATTTCCTTCATTAACTGTCCTTAATTTATGATATAATGTAAAACAATAATAAAAAAACTTTTATGCTTCACAGTTCACTGTAGTATTTCTTTAGATTTTTTTATATATTTTTTTCTCCCGTTACATTTTTTATTCTATCCTTAAGTTTGTTGAATAATTTTAGTATTCATTATTTGTCTTGTCGTATCATGTTGTACTAGTGTTTTAAATCTCTCATTCTCCCAGTGTTAGTTTATAATAAAGTTAGTGTATATTATAGATATCTCACAGAGACGAAACTGAATTAATTATGGGAAAGTAGGTATAGAAGTCATTTGGGTGTACCCAAATGTACCCAAATGACTTCTATACCTACTTTCCCATAATTAATTCAGTTTCGTCTCTGTGAGATATCTATAATATACACTAATTGATTAATAATGTCTCTGTGACATAAATCCAGCACTGTTCTGAAAGATTTGAACAAACTCAAAATATTCTGTATAATAAAGTTGTTTTTTAATCGGTAAGATTTTACACATTTTGAATAGGTTTTCCTGTTGGTCCTTACATGCTTATTTTCATGTTTTATTTGCTATAGTTTTAATTATTATTAGTTTTACTTTGTCTAAATATGATTGAAACGTCAATCCGTAGCTGTTTAAACCGTATTTTATGTAGGATCGTAAATGATTGGAATATTTTTTAGGATCAATTCGAATAAAAATGACGGACGTATGTTTTGCAATGAATATTAAAAATAATCATTTTGTCCGATCCATCCAATCCGTAGCTGTCTAAACCCTATTTTATGTAGGATCGTAAATGATTGGAATATTTTTTAGGATCAATTCGAATAAAAATGACGGACGTATGTTTTGCAATGAATATTAAAAATAATCATTTTGTCCGATCCATCCGATCCGTAGCTGTTTAAACCGTATTTTATGTAGGATCGTAAATGATTGGAATATTTTTTAGGATCAATTCGAATAAAAATGACGGACGTATGTTTTGCAATGAATATTAAAAATAATCATTTTGTCCGATCCATCCAATCCGTAGCTATCTAAACCCTATTTTATGTAGGATCGTAAATGATTGGAATATTTTTTAGGATCAATTCGAATAAAAATGACTGACGTATGTTTTGCAATGAATATTGAAAATAATCATTTTGTCCGATTGGTTAAATATTATTCGCCTACCGTGGTACCATTCCTTTCGTGGTAATTAAAATTGCCGACGACCACGCAAGAATCGTGTTACCGAATACCACGGCGGTAAATCAAAATAGCGTCCAGTAAACGTCCACTAGAGATGTGGATTTTAATCTATTATATATATAATATATTCAGTAACACTAACGATCAATTGACCCGGCAGAGGCGGCCAGCATTTTATATGCAAACGTCCCGCAAAAGTGCTTTTAAAATTGTCAAAGTGTGTACCCATCCTGTATCCATCGTGTACTCACCCTATACCCATATTTTATTCATTAGTGCCCTCTAGATGTATTATTTTATATGGAAACATCCCCACATTTACAAGGCTAAGGGTTGAATTAGAAAATAACTTGTTTTCACATCGAACTCTAGATTCCACCACACATTTAAAACTTTAGTGGCTTTTTGTCCCCTTGCTTCAATAAATCAATATCAATATATTTATATATATAAAAAGAAACCCGTGTTTCCCTACCCGCCAAGTTTTCTCCACAACCAGCCACAACCACCCAGTAGTGGTTATGGTGGTGGATAGCCTTTGGTGTCACATCGAAAATATGCGAGTTTGGTGGGGGATGCTGTGCGTGGGTGGAAGGGGGTGATGAAAATGTGTTTCTGGCACATTGTTTTGTTATGGAAAGGCCGCAAATGCTTCAGATTGTTTCAAAATAGGCGCGTTGACTGTGTCGGTGATTCTATAAGGTTCGGAAAAAACCTGCTCTAGAAAGTTCTGGAAGGAGAAGATTCTAGACAATTTGTGAAAGTTCTATAAGGTTCTAAACTGAGTGGTGAAATGCGTCGGTTTGTCTAGAAGGTTCCTGTACATTCGATAAATTTCTCGAAAGTTCTGGAAGGAGAATGTTTTAGAAGGTTGGCGAAAGTTCTATGACGATCAAAACAGTGTACTAAAAATCTACGCATGCGAAGCCGCGCGGGCACAGCTAGTATAGATTAAAACATGCACAAGACCTATATTAGTTTAGATATATAAATTATATCTAAACTATATCCTAACAACTAAGTTAGATTTTGCGATACACAAGAGCACGAGTGTAACGCTGTATTTGGAGGCAGCAATAGTGATCAAAAAATCAAAAAAAAAATCTCACAACAAATCCATATAACTCAGATTCTCCGAAATTCCAACACAGTATCAGAAAAATAAAAACAAGGTACCTAATGAAAAATTTGAGGCAATTATATATGGATATGTTTTATAATTTAATAAAGCTCTATTGCACTTATTAAAAATCAAAAAAATCAACACACGATTTTGAGAGTTCAATACTTATATTATCCAAACCAGGATAATCGCTTCGGCAGATTATGCCATTATCAACGGATAATGACATAATATCCTGCTTTAGATAGTAAAAATATTGTAACGAAGCTAAAAAAAATTGCGCATTATCACATGTCAGAACAACACTATCGAAGATTCCAGAACGTCCTAGCGTAATCTACGGCTTTCGGGAAGCATCGAGAAGCATCTATAGAGGCCTGGGAGCCACGAGAAAGTTTCTCATAAACACTAGGAACGCCCAGAGGGTTCGATATCAGTATTAGCTAGATATAAATGGGACCGCGCGCGAGAGTAACTTTGTTGTTGTTCTTCGAGGGCTTGACAGCGGAACAGAAGCGAAGGCAGCCGCGAGCTGCGAAGGCCAGTGTGGCCAGGCGAGCGATAATTCGACAGCGAATAATCGGGAAGTTCTTACGTAGCGAAAGCGGAAATTGGAGGAATGTTCTAGTGAATAGTGAATAAAGTATTAAAGCAATTTGAAAGTGTCTATTTACGAGTGATAAATTTACGAAATAGTTTAATTTAGTAAATAGTGTTAAGTGACTTGGTACGTTTGTTTAATTAATTAATCAGTAATTAATAAATCTCTATTAAATTCCAGCTTTTTTCATTTCATATTCTACTTTTATATTCATATTATACTTAATATCAATCTCTCAAAATCGTGTGCTGATTTTTTAATTCCTTTCTTTTAACTCGTGGCTCTGCTTGTCTGACGAAAAAACTTTGGATCGATTTTTAACCCTTTTCCCGTGATCCAATCGAGCTGAAACTTTGCAAGTAGACTCGTGGCGACGATCAAGAAGATTAATTATTATAGTATAATTTTGGATTTTTAAAATTTTTAATGGTTTTTTCATACAACTCAGTAAGTTGCATGGAGATTCCGACGCATATGGTAGACACGAAACCCGAAAATGAGAAAGGGAGTATTGTAAAAACTTGTTTTTTTATGGGTTACTTTTTTAAAATTTGAATAATTAAAAATGGAGTTATTTACAATAAAATATCTCTGTTGCGCGACTTCTTAAAGCGGAGTATAAAAGTTCCATGCTTTTGCCAGTTTTGGGAGTATTTCGAGGCCTGAAACGGAGGCTTATCAGAGAGTTTTTTGTCAAGAAAAAGAGGCCTCATTTTATGTGCCGCGTTGTACATCGCAGCCAATATAATTCGCGTATAAGGGATGTTGCGTACAAGAATATTGATGTTTTGTGTACTGTCGCGTTCTCGGGCGCGTGGGAGATTTCTTTAATTTCATTCCTTGTATTTATGGGAAGCTTCTTCATTATTGTTATCATCTTAGATTTATTTATAAACTCGTACGTACTTGAGAGCATTATATCTAGCTTAATTTGGAGGCTCCTTCAACAGTTTTGTATTCGTGAGAGCCTTCTAAAATAGTATCGTATATGAGAAAGATATAGAGAGGAGAGTGACTGCCGGGAATAGGGTGAACGGTGCTTTGAATGCAATAATTTCTAATAGAAATATGTCTACCGAGGCAAAACTGGCGGTACATAATGGAGTTCTGGTACCGACACTAATGTATGGAAGTGAAGCCTGGAGCTGGCAGAAGAGGATCGAAAGTAGATTGAATGCAGTGGAGATGAGGTCCCTTAGACGTATGTGTGGTAAATCCATGTATGATAGAGTAAAGAATGAAGATATTAGGAATGAATGTAAAGCTGATCGTAGCATAATACAGAGAATAAAAATAGGGTCGCTCAGGTGGTTTGGGCATGTTGAGCGAATGAATGAGGAAAGAATGGTAAGAAAGATATATGATGCAAGTGTTGACGGCGCCAGAAAAAGAGGGCGACCACGGAAAACATGGCATGACCAGATTAACCAGATACTGGAAGATGGTCCTGTTAGAAGTCTGAACAACCGTCGAGCTTGCATGCGAAGATGTATGAATCTAGACGAAGCGAAAGTTGTATGTCAGGACAGAAGAGTATGGCGCTCTATCCTCTCTGCCTACCCCCTCGGGGAAACGGCGTGATGGTAAGTAAGTAAGTAAGTATATAGAAGGCTTCATCAACAGCTTTATTGGTATACCTGGGAGGATTCTTTGCTGGCTTTCTATGTATGGGAAGTTTATTTAATAGCTTTCTTTATTCTTTATGTACACATAAGGGTTCTTCAATAGCCGAAATGTGAATATTTCAGAATTAAGTGACACGCGTATGTGCCGACGAAAAACACAGGTGTACGTGTGTGTGTGAATTAGGAGAGACGGTTGTTCTTTTACAACAGTTCACTTTAATTAATGAACGAACGAACGGTATTATCGTTCATTAGTTCAGTAGGTGGAAAGCAAATCGTTCATTAATCCAAAAATCGATTAAATCTTTGGCAGGTAACTCTCTGTGTTCTCTTTGGGTAGCGAAAATTTTGTAGTGGCTGAAAGAAGACTTTTTTGAGAACTGAAAGCACCTCCCAATCCCGTGGATTTGAAAATTTTGTGAGACCGAATGATGAAATTTTTGGAAACCAGAAGCACCCTTTCCCCATGGTTTCGAAAATTTTTTGGTGACTGAAAAATTTTCTAGCGGAAAGTGAATAGTTCACTTTCAGCAGTTTATGTAGATTGAATGATGCTATTGAAGATCAAAAATCGATGAACGATTCAAAACTCACTCGACACAACGACTCGATGATTGACAGTTCAGCAAACCGAACTAAAATTCCCATCACTAACGCATAGACGAAGGCTTAAATACCCGCGCGCGGAGGCGAGTCTTTCTTTGCTGATTTCTATCATTCAGATAAATAATTGTAAATATTTTGTATGAATACCGACATCATGATACGAGTTTTACCGTCACGCCGCATCAACTCGTAAACCACCCAACCCCAAGTTGGTTTTATCTAGTAAGATAAGACGCATTTAACTGAAAGAGCTACTATTAGCGATGCCACAACTATCACAATAGCTTTTTAGTATATACAAGGGTCTTCTTCAATGGCTTTCTTTTATTTACATAGGAGTGTTCTTCAAGAACTGTCGTTGTATACTCGGAAGGCTTCTTCTCTTCTTTGAAAGACTTTGATTTCAATGTTGTTGTATTTTAAAGCCATGTATTCACTAGGGGACAAATCGTCCCTCAACAGCACGCGCGGCATAGAGTCTACGTGACGTTGCAACGTCGTGCACTGTTCCGCGACGTCGCGCACAACATAGCGCGGCATTTCTACATGCCGTGGCAACGTTACCATGCGCACGGTACCCGAGCGAGCTCACTGCGACATTACGAGGAGCGTCAGTACCACGTGGTATGTTTACAAGTGAATACGCATGCGCTGTATCCGTCAAGATGACAATGTGGGGAAACGAAATTGTTCTTGAACTCATCGAGCTGTATCGATCGAAGATTGCATAGAATATCCGTCCTTCTTTCTCTTTGTAGTAAATCATCTTTTCCTCCTCTTACGTTTCGATAAACTCGTTAACATAAATAGACACGCAGCTGTCATCATAACCTCATCGGGCGATATTTCCGCGACGTGTGGAAAACAATAATTATTTGCAAAAAGGACCTTGTTTTTAATATTATTCAATTTACTACAGTAAAACCTCGTTAATTTGAAATTGCGACCCAAAAAAAAATTCGAATTGCGCGGAACCCCGTTTTCGCTAAATGACGAAGTGTAACTAGATACGCAGCTGTCATCATAACCTCATCGGGTGACATTTCCGCGACGAGATATGTGAGTCCCGGTGTGTACACGTCAAATGACCGCGTCGTTGTCCCCGAAACATGAACGTAGACGTTGATGCGACATGCCGCGCGGAATGCTGCGCAATTTGTCCCCTAGTGATTACATGGCTTCACAAACATGAATCTTGAATGCCCGCCTGCCACAGGTTTCCCGCTCGTGGTCGGTAGTACCTATCGGGTTTCGTCGCGTGGTCTCCCACTGCCCCGCTGATGAAGACAATTGACTCCGTCAACTCCGTGTCTTGGGAATTGTGACAAATGCTGATGTGCGCGAGGACTATTCCCGGCACAAGGTGATGGAAACGGATACCTCGAGCGGAGCTGAACCGCAAAGGGCAAAGTGATATCTTGATGGCCGGCGACACCCAACTATGTTTAGTGGTTGGGATACAGTCAAGGTTATAGGTTTAGCTGTGGAGCACTTATCTATATATTAATCAACGCCTTAGTGGGCTTTTACAGTACATATTACAGATAAATTAACAACATGAAACGTAACAATGTAAAATAAACAATATAAGATAAATTAACAATATAAATGAACAATGTATATATATAAACGATGATTAGTACACAAGAAAACAGTAATAATTAGAAACCTTTGACAATTTAGTAATAGAGTAAAATAATGATAATTAAACCAGTATACCAGATAAATAAGATAAAAAAAAACAAAAAATCATTATAAAAGATAAAATCACAACATATTTAAAAGGGAAATGAACAATAGTTAGGACACATTAAAATTAATAAATAAATGCATGTGTTATGTTTCTGCATTAACCCTACTATTAAAAACTATGCTGGTTAGGACCTTTTTGTAACTCTGCAAGGTAGCATTCCAAATATCTAAAGTAGTTGTACTGTTCTGGTATTCATTTAATATTCATTTTCCATATATAACTTTTTTTAAATATTTTGATTATCTATAATTCGATTTTTAAATTTTATTTTTGTTATCCTGACGAAGAAGCCATTGGCTTCGAAATATGTTGAATATTTTTTTTAAAATAAATTATAGAAGTCTCAGAGAGACGAAGCTTTTTATAGCTTGTATAGAAGTCTAATAACGATGGCCCAGGGCTAACAACCTGTTTGAGCTGGCTTAAGTGATCACTTACCGATTCCATCGTAAGAACATTAACAAATTATATATTTTTTGAAAGTTGTATATATTAGTGATGCAACGAATACTACTTTCACGAACACGAATATCAAGCCTACTATTCGGTGAATATGAATAATTCAACAAGGTAATAAATAATACACCACTGTTCTTTATTGACTAAGAGATTTAATAATTAAAATTTACCACCGGAAAATTTTTGTTCAAAAAGCACTACATTTCTTTTAACCGTTTGTACATTCCCAGCGGTCGAAAATAAATATCACTTTTTCACGCTTACGAGAGGTCATGTTATTAGATTTAATTTGAAAGAGATTAACACTTTTACACACAACGGAAATAAAATGTAACGAACAATACGTATTACAAAACAAAATGAACATGAAATGAGCACCAAACCTTATTAATAACCCAACGAAACCAGATGAAAGAACTTATATTATGCTGTGAAAGAAGTAACAATTGACAACTTGAGAACTCAACAAATCCATTCATTCAATGTTAGGGGAATCCCCAATAACAGAGTGCGTAGGTGTGTTCGGATACACGGTGCACAGCCAAACCGCAATTTGCGTTGCGTTCAGTTATAAATAGTTAATATTCGTGACGATATTCGGCGAATACAAATATTCGTATTCGTATTTGTTGTATCACTAGTATATATATTCCAAATTGTAAACCTTCCGTATATTTGATGGGACTATGCTAGAAATATCTGTAGTCTTTCTCATGAAGCAGTATACATAGAACCCGTCCTCGCGGAAGACCTCCCAAAAGATGTGAGGATAGCTGGGAATCCACCTCACATGAGGCGCTGTCCTCTGAAGAACCACCTAGGTCTTCCACACCACAAGAAGGTAGGAAGAACTGAAGACCACATAGGTCTATTAAAAGGTAGAAGAAGAATAAGTAATAATAATAATATAATAATAAGTATTTTGTACAGGTGAAGGTATACGCTATTTTGTACATATACGTAATTTCTTCTTACTACCGAGATTGTGCTAAAACTTTTTTTGCTGGGCACACAACACGGCCTCCCTATAAATGTACCACTATAACTTGGCGTGCGAGGGAGGGCGTCCCTGTCGCGTAACAGAAGTTGTCAGGGTGTAAATTTATTACACAATACATAATGTACTGAATGTCCGGTGACCGGTGTCGTATTAAATATAGAAATTTGGTCGGGCAGCACTAAAGAAACCATGCAGTAATGGCGGCCGTTCTATCTGTCAAACTGTCAGACGGTAATATCGGTCCATTATTCGCTTTTTCAGCTTCGCAAAACTTTAATACTTCATTGGCAGTTGTTCTTGCACCATCCCGGACTGTTTAGGATGTTTTGGACATAATAATTCAGTGTATATTGGTAATCAAGATGACCCAACTCGCGCTCAAAGACGAGAATGAACTAAACGACAGGGCGAGGGGTTACCGCCGGGTTTTAGTTCAAAATTCGCCGCACGCCAAGTTAAGTTGGGCAAGTAATAGCCTATGTCATTGCGCTAAGGGACCCACGTTAGATAAATACAAGTCTGAGATACCGGTAGAATCGAAGAGCCTGAAATCTGAAAAGAGACAATTCTGATTATATTGAAGTTGATTCTACTTTCTTCTTCTTCATAAGTCTTCATCTCTCCACTGCTGGATACAGGAATTTTCCACACCCTTCCTGGTTATTTGCCAGTCGTAGCCATTTCTTCCCCCCACAGCGACTTTATCGTCGGCCCATCCCTTTTGAGGTCTTCCGACGCCTCTTTCATTCTCCCAAGGTCTCCACTTCAGGATTCTGGGAGTCCGTCTTGTATCATCCTGTCTTGCAACATGCCCTGTCCATTGCAATTTTAGCTTCGCTACACGATACATGAAATCCACTACTCTAGCTATGCGCCTAATTTCATAATTTTTCTTAGGCTTAGGCCAAGCATGGATCACTCAATGGATCATTTGAGCTTTTCTACACTTTTCTTTGTAAGGGTCATCGTCATCACTGGCAGTATGCACGATTCAAAGGCTTTTATTTTTAAGCTAATTGGGATCTCTCCGTTGTCGAAAATATGTTTGAGTTTGCCAAATGAAGCTCAGCTCATTCCTATTCGTCTTGGCAATTCTGCTGTTCGGTTTTCTTTGTGCATTTTTATCTTGTGATCCAGATATATATATGTTCATCTACCATTTTAATATTAATGTTATTGATTGTGATGATCTTGTTCTCTACACACAAAATTTTTGTTTTCTTTATATTCATATCAAGACCAACTTTTCTCGAAGCCTCGATTCTGGTTTATACGTGATTAATTACCGACAAGTGGATATTACGTGCGTGACGAGGAGATATGATTCACCCGGTGGATATAGTGGTAAAGCGATACAACGTGTAAAGTGACACCGATCGTCGCCCGCAGCCTCGTATCTCCAATCTCCGGTAACGGGCCTCTGTTTACGTCTGGAGCGTGCCTGCCGCAGATTAAATTAAGCAAACAATAAATAATAATTTACACACCACCTCTGCTACATAATTAGAGAATGTTCTCTGGACAGGGCCGCACTGGCTAGGCGACTGCTGCGGCCAAATTATTTATTAAGCCATTAAGTATTCACCGGGGGACAAATTATCTCTCAACATCACGCGCGGCATAGAGTCTACGTGACGTTGCAACGTCGCGCACTGTTCCGCGACTGACATTTATGGGGAAACGAAATTATTGTTCTGCAACTCATCGCCGTACAATTTTGTGGGACACTTCAAACCGTGAATATAAAAATAAAATGATGTGAGGGCCAACAGCGTTCCCTAATATTGTCTTGCTTGGCTATGGAAGGCCCGATTATTTGTGATAAATTGTCAGAATCAGTTGTTGTCATTCGAGTGAAATTGAGAAATGATCCGTCATACATTCGAAGATCGCATAGAATATCCATCCTTCTTTCTCTTTGCAGTAAATAATTTCTGCCACCTTTTTCTCCTCTTACGTTTCGATATACTCGTTAAAATAAATAGATACGCAGCTGTCATCCTAACCTCATCGGGCGGCGAGTGTAAATAGACACGCAGCTGTCAACATAACCTCATCGGGCGACAAGTGATATGCGAGTCCCGGTGTGTACACGTCAAATGACCGCGTCATTATCCCCGAACCATGAGCGATTTGTCTCCTAGTGAATAACTAGCTTAACTAGCTGCAACCTGCAAACCTTCAAAAATGACGAAATTTTTACGTTACAATTTCAGCTTAAAATTAACACATCTCGTGCGTTAACAGTAGTAATACCCACTCGCTCGATTAGCATCTATGTGGGGACAAGTGCCTATTAATACGTTTTATTTAAACTTTTTTCGTCTTCTTCTTCTGATTGTGTTTAGACGATTTCCTGTTGTTTCTCGGCTCCTGCTCCTAGGATATGGTTGACCAGCTGTCCCTCCATCGTTCGGTGGTCTTTCTGGAGGTCTACTGCCTGCAGGTACCTCGCTCTTCGCCATTCTTACCCGAACTTTTTGTTAATTGCAAAAAAGCACAGTATAATAAAGTATACAGTATTTTGTCTCGGTAGTGTCCTTGAAATAATTACCTACAACCGTCTGGTAGGTAAACACCTTAGAGTATATACAATCTATAGAGACCGTATTATTTCGAAACTTGTAAGGATTTTGTCGAAAGAGGCGTGGTCATTCGTTGAGACTGGACAGTTCGTTTCTAACACGTGTTTGTAAATACCATAATACACCATATTCAGTTTATTTAGAGGCATACAATGTAGTGCCTTCTCTTTTTTACTGGTAAAAATTCAGAATTTTTAAAGGAGACGAAATGAGACGGATCTATTTTCAAATGTCGGCTATCTAAGTAAACGATTCTACAGTTGCTTGAACATTCATAGAAACATTTTTCTTTATTGGCTTTTTGTCCTCATTTTTAGCAATGAGGGCAGAAGAACGCTTATAAAGCAATTAAAAACGTACCCGACCGGGTGATCTTTTTTGTCCCTTTTTCTCTTATGTGTTACTATATTGTTTAAACTCAGTAAGCTCTATTTTAGCACGCGTACAGGTTTAGTAAAATGTGTAGTTATCCCTCTATAGATTGTATATACTCTAAGGTAAACACGCACAGGGCTGCCCATTGACTGTCTGTCATGGGTTAGGTACGTGTTTGAAAATGACATTTGCTACGCGGGAGCATCTTACACTGTTTGCGTCCGTATAGCCCTGCGGCGACTGATGAGACCGAAATATACCGAGAATTCTAAGGGCGTCGTTTCGGCTGTTAGACGTAATATTGTTACTTTACTATGCTGTGAAAAAAGGCAATAAAACTCGATTTCCTTTCATGATGTCAAATCAGATTCTTATGTCCTGAGTTTTCGTCCGTACGAAGATTTTTGTAGGGCGAGTGTTTTTGCCGCCACAGCCTTCATCCCAACTAACAGCGCTGTCCTGCACGAAGCCCGAATACGAATACAGGGGTTTTATTAGGAGCGCTCCTTTTTTTTATTTCGTCTTTTTCCCAGTTAAGGGGATGTCTGTTTGACCTTAGCCATCCACTGCCGCCACCGCGAAATTCGTCTACTATGTATTATTTTTCTTCTTTCGTTATTACCTTTTCTTTGTTCTTGTATTTATTTATGTATTTCTTTTACGCAATAAAGACGTATCTAATGGTGTCGGTCTGTGAATAATGGCTTATACGACCCGTGCGGGGCAGCACGGTCTTGCGTTGTAGCTAAAAAAATGTCAGCCTGGAGACGAATGAGAAGGACCGATACGGGAGCTTTTGCTCGTATAACGGTCCTGGGTAGGCGGTGGGTACCATTCGCAGGAGTGTTCCTTTCCTGCCGGGTATTATAAGCAAATTTTTGTCTTAAACACATTATAATACAGTAAACAGTAATTGTACTTAAAAATATTACAGTGACTAAATGATAATAAAAAAAAACAGTTGTTGTTCTTAAAAACATTAGGAGTGTTTCTACAATGTAATTTCGTTTTCGTGTTGTTTCCGAGATCACTGTCCGAATTTTGATATAAAAAAGTCAATTTTGATCAAACGTCAAATATTTTGCTGTTCCAAGGTCACGATATGTTAGACAATGTGGTATAATCACTTCCTGAGTATGATAAGTCTTCTTTGAAATAAGGAAGAAATTGAATACCCGATCTTGTTCAGTAATTATCACTTTATTTATAAACAATCCTCTGCGTGCGACCGTCAGTGCCCGAATGGCGTCGCCCGTTTCCCCCGCTTCCTACCGCATGCATTCATCTCTTTCACACTATCACTACGCACTCCTCATACACCACAGACAAGAAATATAATCCCCCTGTATCAGATCACACAAGGTATGACGCATACAATAAGTAAATAATATCTAAAGAAAAAATGCATAAATTAACATTTGTTGATTTCGTTACATTTTTTAACACCTTAACACCGCCAGCGGTGGAATTGCGTAAAGCTTACACGGCCTGCACATAATAGAAAATTTGAAATAGTAACTTTGAAAAGCAAAAAACCCGACTGCGTAAAAAATTAAATTTGAATAAAAACTGAAAAGAATGAAACAAGTCCAGCAGTCTAGAATTCTGTTAAGTAGGTAATATTGAATAACTGAACCGTTGAAATAGTTTAATGATCGATACACACATAAAACAAATAATAAATTCTAATGCGGAACCTAGCGACTTTAATAAACGGAACCCGTTATTCGGAAGATTTGAGCCAGTCTAGATTTTTAATGAGATTTGTACCTGATTGTATCAATGATTGGTTACCGATTTTTCGCAATTCAGCGGGCGGTCATGTGGAGTAGACAATAGTTATATCTTAATCACCAAGTTGATTCGCGGGAGCTATTTTCAATTCAATTCAATTCGATTCAATTTATTTAATAATATGTACATTACAAACTAAGTGTTTAAGGCATACATATTATGGAAGTATATATCAAAATAAAAATATTTAATAAATTAAAAATAACATCTATCATCATCATCAAAATCTGGTCAAAGGTGTAGGAGAATCCCGCTTCGGAAAACCCCCTCAGTCACATCACTTCAGGATAATCGATCATACCGCGCAACAATCGATAAAAATGTGTAATCAAATACACATTCCTTCTAGTCTCTAGACCGTTGTAGCCAAGCATACCCTGGAGAAACTCGGTTGGGTAAAGCCAAGGATAATGCCCGTACTCTCTCATGTAGAGATATCTCAGAAACTTCTTTTGGACTTTCTCCACCATAAGAGAGTACTTGCCCTCATGTGCCCCCCAGATCATCGAGCCACTCTCGAGTCTACTCCGCACCAAGGAGTTGTAAAGAGTTCTCAGTACGCGGGTATTGAGAAATAATCGAAAACCCTGGCAGCACGCAGAACAAATCCTAACATTTTCAAAACATTACCACTGATCGTCTCTATGTGATCTTGAAATATTAGGTTGTTTACAAATCTAACACCTAGATCTTTAACCCTTAACCACCTACCATACGTCTCACAGACCCCGTCGAATTGATAATCGTGAATATTTTTGCGCCCAAGTTTCGTACTAACTTGTTAGTTCCTGTACCTTTTCCCCGCACCCCTAAGTGTCGCGCAAGCATTCATACCTGCGTGCATTTGCTTCAGGTGAGTAAAAAACAATTGCAGGGGGTCTGAGAGACCTATGGTAGGTGGTTACGTAATTTTTTTTTAATCGTGTTTTTTTATGGTTTTCGTTTAAAATGGCTCTTAGTGACAATAATATCGAGCGGTGTTTGGAACAAGATCTGTCATGATCATGTTGGGCTAGATCATGTATTGGAAGAAAGTTGTGTGTCTGATTCCGAATACGAAGAGCCAACTGTACTAGGTGATAAAGAATATCCATCCCAACATCATTTGTCTTCAATTTTACCTGGAAACGAAGAGTTTTCATCTGAAGATGATGATCTGAAATTCGATGGAGACCGTGGAAGAAGAATTATTTTGAAAGGAATTATTTTCGTTGGTCATCTGACCCACCGTTTTTACGATTGATAACTTTGCAGCATAATATAGTGGAGGGAAAAGAAGATAAAAAACCAGCATATCAGAGTGAGCTTAATTCTTTGTCTTGTTCACTGGATATTTGGCAGCATTTTTTTAATGTCGAATGCAATGTGAAATTGCAACGTGTGAAATTGCAATAATGTGAAATTCAACGTACCCTCCACAGAAACGTGACCACTCCATCAGCAGTTCCATGTAGCAGCAGTGCTGAAGAAAGGTTGGCGGTTCGTAAAAACTGTTCAACTTGCAAATACAAAAAGAAACGCAATAAGCAATACATGTGTTTCGAATGTAAAGCACCAATTTGCTTTGAGTGCTAAAACATGCTGTATTTTCACTGACATGAAAAACTATGAATTAAGAGCCTGCAATTTTATTTAATTTGTGATTTTATGGAGAATTTTAATTTTTTTTCTACGTTTGTTAATTATTCAACACTAAAAAAAAGTTGTAAGAAGTTCCTATTTTACATGATAATTTTAGTGGATTTCATTTTCCAAATATATTAGTTTGTAAGTCTGAAATAAGAGATATTGACAATTATTTATGATTAAAAGAAAGAAAATGCTGACTTTCATGTGCCTTATTTTCTAATTAAGAGTTTTATATGTTCCTCAATAGAATTTTAATTAAAAACAAAACCATTCTTTACTAAATTTTACCATTGTGAATTATTTTATTCGGGAGTCCCACAGACGTATGATAGGTGGTTGTGTAACAAAAATATATGCTAGGTGGTTAAGGGTTAACATTCACTCCTGCCCCTCAAATGCCCAAGAAAGACATATCGATGGATATATGCCATACCCGCCGTTTTGTTACAATTACAATCTCGTGTTTTATTAGAATAGAACGCGTTATATCTGCGCGTATCTATGAAAAAATGTACGGGGATGTTTAAAATCGTATTTTTGCTATTATCTTTCATTAAGCAAGCACTTGAGTACATCACTAACAGTATGGAGAGTAAAAAAAAGTAACCCGTAAAAACCAAGTTTTTATTATACTCCCTTTCTTTGTAAAATATAACAAGAATTAAAGACGAATTAAAACATATAACAAAACACTAAACTTATAGTAATTTAATATATTTCTAAAATGTCAGATGTTTTGAGCTTTGATAAGACACTTCACGCTTTGAAGATTAAATTCTAAAAACATTTGTCAGTCAATTTAGATTTTCGACATTCGTAGTGAAGTACCTATTATGTATACCGACGGAGTAAATCAAATTTAGAAAATATTCCGCGACGTTATCGGGCCGCCGTAATCAAACTTTTCTAATGATTCCAATTTGAAAAAACCAATAAAATTTCTAAAAATCCAAAATTATACTATAATTATTAATTTTTTAACGAAAATTTGACAGATCTTCTTGATTGTCGCCACCAGTCTACTTGCCAAGTTTCAGCTCGATTGGATCACGGGAAAAGGGTTAAAAATCGATCCAAAGTTTTTTCACCCGGCAAGTCGGCAAGCAAGTAAGCAAGCAGACGCCAGGGAGTAAAAAGGTAAGGTAAGGTAGGTAAAACGGTTTGTGTTTAGAGAATCGAAGAACTTCAGTTGAAATGCGATGTTTTCTAGGGTCACTGGATGGTATTTTCGATTGTTATTATTGTTTTTCTTGGTATAAATATTTAGCGAGGGCACCCAGTAACAAATATGGCGGATATTAAGATATTTCGGTTTTTGAGGTATTGCGAATTTTCGTAAATATTTTTGGCGAAACCCTGTTTTTTTACCCGTTTTACGTTAGATTAGCTCGCGAAAATTCAGACGGAAATGTGTGAATTAACTGTTTTTGTCCTACTGATATACATTACATAGAGAATTATGGATTGCAAAATAATTCAAAATGCAAACAAATCATTTTTTACATTAACACAAATTAAAATATTTTTTAAATTCATTTTCACTGAAGAGCACATCTGCCCTGGTGATGGACCCTGCAATCGGATCCGAAATTTCAGCTATACACGGCAGAATATCCCAGAAAACTACACACAGAAGATTCTGAACGGCCGTTAAAACCTGAGAACATTTTTAACATACAGAGACATTCATAATACGTAATTAGATACAAGCAAAATAAATGATTATATCTGTACGTATAATTCTACAAGATGAACATGAGACTTATCATCATAAAAAAATCTTTATATTGTTCAAATATCAAAAAATATGGTGTTTTATCCCACTTTTTGTAAATTCAATATTTAAAAGCTTCATATTGTAACGAGGCTAAACAGAATCACGCACTCGTGTCAAGTGAGAGTTGTTTGAAATGTTCACAATGTTACCGAAGATTCCAGAACAACCTAGCGTAGTCTATGGCTTTCGAGAGACGTTTCCAAAGTTCCAGGAACATCTGGAAATTACGAGAACTTGCGAGAAAACATTATAAAATCTCGAAGGTACGAAAAATTCAACGTTATCGGGTATAAATAAACGGATCCAGGCCGCGGGGGGCCAGTGTTATTTTGACGTTTCCAACGACGCGGCCCTAGCGGCGAATCACGAAGCGAAAACAGTGTTACCATTAGGCGTGTGAACTAAGCTACAGATAATTAAGTGAAGTACTTACTCGTGTGGGATATTTGAGCGAATATTCTGGAAAAGGTTCTTACGTAGCGAAATAAACCGGAGCGAACAGTAATACGTGCTGAAATTGGATGGATTGTTCTAGTGAATAGTGAATAAAGTGTCAATTTGTGTCTATTTACGAGTGATAAATTTGCGAAACAGTTTAATTTAAGAAAAAGCGTTACATTTAACGGCGAAAAGTGACTTTGTACATTAGTTTAAATAATAAATCATTAATTAATAAATCCATTATTAAATCCCAGCGTTTTCATTAATTCCTCCTGCAGCCACGACACGTGACAATATTATCGCTGAAAATTGTCGCACTGGCCTAGAAAATCCGGAGAAAACAAGCTCTGCAAATTTCACGACGAGAGTTTTTTTTGCTTCGCATAAGCGGTTTTCTCTATTTATATTTGATATTAGTCCGGGCCCGAGCCTTGAGCCGCGTGGCTTATCTTTAAACATAACACGATTGCGGTGATGTGGTCGCTCACTCGCCGACAAGATGTTTCGTTTCTTGTTTGTTTGTTGCGGTTTTGTTTTCAAAACTCAAAACTAAAGAATTCAAAACATTCAATCCGTTAAATTATCACGCGCCCGCAGGCAAACCTAACGGCATTTCGAGCGAGACGACAATATTTACAAATTACATCAAATTTTATGGCGTTTGTGTACGTACGCCCGGTATAAAGTTCACTTTATCAAAGCAGGAATCATTAGTTAATATTTTATTTAAATTTATTCAAAATAATGCGGATTCGGTATTACGCAGTTAGTTAATGGCAGAAGTAAAAAAAACATACATAATATGTATGTAAGTACAAATTGGATATTGATCAGGGCTAGAGATGGAATTTTTTTTAAAAGAAATTAACATTTGTTTACGATCAATAAAATACGCGTCTACTAACCACTTACCTACTTAGATTTCCGAATTAATATACAGGAATGCGAATATGTTAAAAAGAGAAGAAAAGACAAAGTGAAGAAAATCGTCAGATTATTTATGGTTTTTGTGTTTAATTTGTAGAACTCCATATTTATTTTTAGCGAAATTTAAAATAAATAAAATTTTAATAAATATTATTATTAACCCGTAGAATTTAATAATAATATTTATTAAAATTTAATTTATTTTAAATTTCGCTAAAAAAAAAAAAAATAATAATAATAAAAAAATAAATAATAATAATAATAAAAATTGTCAGATTAGAGTTTTCTCGCATATTCGGTCGTGTGCCCAGCAAGTGAAGAATGAAGACTCGGTTGTTTGATGAAATCACATTTACCTATTTAAAGTGAAGTTTAAAAAAATTATAAAATTATAAAGTTTATAAAATTCGATATATTCACGGAAACATAGAGGGTTGCTATAGCTTAGTGGTCAGAGCACCGCCCCCGGAAAGGAAGTGACCTGGGTTCGAATCCCAGTAGTAACCTAATAATTTTTCGGCATAGTCTTCATTTATAATGCTATATTATTACAGTTTCATGAACCTACTATCCTGTTAGTGTCTCTAATAAATAAAATTAAAAAAAAATTTTTTTAAAAAAAACATGTTAATGGAAGATCTATACGAAAATGCATCGAAGAAATACTTAGCCATTCGCCAAGAACCGTCGGCTGAGACAAATAAGAGGGAGATTCACCGAACGCGTGCCCGGCGTTCCGCGGCGGCACACGACGCCCATTGGACGGTGAAATGAAGGGCGGGGATGATGTAAACACTGCCGCAAAAGTGTGGCGCGGACCAATTGAGCGCTGATGAGCGTGGGAGAGGGACCCTGACCTTGTGGGCCGTGACCCGCCATCGGAAGTGGATGGTCGGATACGGCTGTGACCCCCGCTGGTGATGCCGACTATCGTCCGCTGATGACAGCATCATGAGTTATTGCAAAACAAATTGGCCCCTTGGCGAATATGAGTTTCCAACTAATTTTATAATTTTATTTATTATTTAAGTTGGTAATACAACAATTTATATCTCCTAATGTAAACAGATTTGCATATAATTACCATAAATTTCAATTAATGTATATTATAGATGTCTCACAGAGACGAAACTGTAATTTTTTATGGGAAAGTAGGTGGAGAAATCTTTTGGGTGTACATAATATTTCCTGGCGTATCCTAGTGTAATGTTAGTAATTCGGATGAATTTCATTACACAGAAAAAGTATATTGCTTTCAAAAATTCCGTAAAATTAATTGTAGATTTTCTGATTTAGTGAAATTAACGACATCTGTGGGGATTTAGGGGAATGAATATACAGGCCGCATGGAAAGGTTGTTACAATGCATATATAAAGTGTGGCATGTAATTCAAATATATACAACTTCCAAAAATTAGTAGGCATGGTATATTCTATCATGGGTGGAAATGGCGAATGTTACATTGTGTAAAGTGATCACTTAAGCCAACCATAAGATAGGTCATAAGTCCTATATACACCCAAAAGACTTCTATACCTACTTTCCCATAAAAACTACAGTTTCGTCTCTGTGAGACATCTATAATATACATTAATTGATTAATAATGTCTCTGTGACATGATATCCAGTACTGTTCTGGAAGATTTGAACAAACTCAAAAATACCATAAATTTCATTCAAATGCGAGCATCACACATTTTTACACGCTTTTATTTAACTCTCTTTGACTGTTTGTAGTGGAATCTTGCGATTGATTTTCACCAGCGTCTCCCCGAGCTAGAACTCTGAAACTTTCAACATTTACGTAAAGGGGATTTTTGGCATGATTTGATCATTATTTCGAATAAAATTAATAATTTTCTATTATTATTGAACCCTAGTTGTGCCCAGTCAAAAATGACGTTACTTTTACGTGTCGGTTTCTAAGGAATAATTAATTACCTATTTATTAAAAAAAAAAATGCGAAAATAAAAATTTTCAAAAAAAATAAATTTGGAATAAAGTTACAGACGTTATACGAAGTTACGGGGACAGACGGAGAGGCAGACAGACGGCGGACAGACAGACAGCGAAATTATTGTAATTGGGGTCGTATTTTGTATTTATATACCCGGTATTTTGTTAGTGTCTAAAAATAAAATATGATTGGGCCGCTAGAATTTGCAATTCAAACAATTATGAAGCGACTTTTAATTGACTCGCGGGGCAAGGTCGAACGGAGAAAATAACGATATTAGCCATTCAAAACAATGCGAGTTTCCGCATTAACTACGATACTTTAATTGTTATTCCGCAAAGTGTCGTAATATAATTAATACCAATTAAACAAACAGTCCTATTTAAATTTATTTTCAGGGACATCTTATTCGATTTAGGGCCGGTCTTATAAACGAAAGACCAAATTTCCGTTAGTAAATCGACAATATACTAACGGATGGCCGTTCGTTTATAAATGTTACCGACGCTCGTCTTATAAAACTTTTTTTACCGTCCGTAAGTATCGCAATATCGTACTGCTCTTGTCTATGATTTTAGAGCTGTCAGAGGCGAATTATATCTCTTTCCTATGGAAACGAAACATAACTTCTATTAATATAGCCTAAAATTTCTCGCTCGCACCGGATTTTTGGGATACTTCCCACAACACTGTACACACTCGCAGTCCTTTGAAACCCCAACAAAGTCTGCAGCAGCTAATAATATTGATCCAAGAGCATAGAATCTCAAGGCAACATGCAATTTTGTGGTTGATGATAATGTCAGATTACTACGCGTGCGCCTTTTTACATTTTGCCCAATGCCTTCTAGAAGCTGTTAAGCAGACCTTTTCGATAAATGAAAAAGGTTGATAAAATCTGCGTCATCTAAAATATTAAAATAATATACTCGTATACTGAACATTCTTTGTCGTCGAGTTTGTTCTTCATCCGACGAATTTGAATATAATAATAGCTGGACATTGCTATCTGAAAACGTTTTCCTTGAAAATGTAGCAGCAGTCTGTACAGTACATGTGTACATGTTAAACAAACAGCATAAAATACAAATTGACAACGGACCTAACCTTAAAAAATAATACGTCATACTTCTGTCAATTTCAACTAACGGACAGTAAACTGGTGGTTCGACTGTCGGTATCGGCCGTCGGTAAAATTTTACTAAAATTTGACTAACGGATTGTTAGTCAAATTGACGAAAATAATGACGTTTGTATCAAATTTCGGTTTATTTGGTCTGATATTTAACTAACGGACGTTTATAAGACCGGCCCTTACACTGCCTGCTGTAAAACTGCAGCAACCTGTGGACATTGTTGGCATCCAATGCCAGTAATGCAACATGAGATACTTGTGCATTGCCCAGAAGCTACATATACAAACTTGTATGCTTCAATTGGACAGATGTCGTAATAGATTAAGAGTAAGCAACCACCAGACTCACGCTCATAGTAACAAACCTGACATAGATGTTCTTTTTAATTTTTTTTTCATAAACCTTTTTACCTAATACAGCGTGTATTAGGTAAAAAGGTTTGGATATTGTGAATTTGGGTTTGGGGTATTTTGACAGATAACAGGTTATACAGGTACAAAATGCCTATAAAACTTTAAAAAAAGATATACCGCCAATAACTGTATAATATTCAAACATATACTAAAAGGTGTACTGAAAGATTACTAGTATTTGTCGAATTGGACTTGAATAATTGACTTGTATGTATGTATATTTTATTATTATATTATGACTTTCAAAGCTTGTGCTATATCTTCACTCTCTATATTAATACTTTTTTTTTTGTTTTTAAATTTCTATATTATTATGTTTTTCTTATGCTTCTTGCTTTTTACTATATATAATATTTATCTTTATTTGTTTGTGTTTGTATTCTAAGTATTTTCTTCTCACTTTGTCATTACTATGTTTACATGTATTAAGTTTTTTTTTCTCTTCTCTAAACTATATACCTATTATGCTAATGTACACTATACCTATCTATTGTAAAAGCCCTATAGGGCGTTAATTAATAATAAATAAAATATTGTTAGACCCGCGATGATGTATGGCTCCGAATGCTGGACTACGTACAACTCCTACTCTAGGCAACTCGAAACACCAGAAATGCGAATGCTTACATGGTCGGCAGGAGTAACATTATAAGTACTGATACACATGCTCATTAGTTTCCGTTTCCTTTGTTCATTCAAAAATTTCTTTGTTCAACTATAAATATTGAATATGAGAAAAAACACAATTGATCTTTGTCTGTATGCGAGAAAATTCACCTTCTTGGCAGATACGATGAATTCAAGTTCACTTAGACACCACAAAGATCACTAAAACTTTATTTTGTATTTATTAATTCACTTTTTATATTCATTTTTAACTTAGTCGTTGTTTACTTTATCAGTTGAAAATATTTCGGCATTTTATCTGTGCTGATTAGCAAAATATTCGTAGATAATATGAATATAGGTATTAGATTAAAACAGTTGCAAAAACAAATTTTATAGATAATATTTGCTCGCGAAATAAAATATCGCCCTTATTGTGAAATTTGATTTAGGTCATTCAATAAATACGCCATTTTAATATATTAATTTTTAAACTTTTATGGCCTGAAGAGACCTGCCGACCTTTCATGGATGAAAACTACCCGATACGAAAAGATGGCAGAGTATAAAGGAGAAAATCTTAAAGCTAAGGATTCAATTAGGTTAGGTTAGGCTAGGTTGGGTTAGGTTAGGTTAAGGATTCAATTAGGTAAGTGTGAGTGCGTAATACGCACGAATTTTAATTGATCGCTCGGTCGTCGTGGGCGGAGCCGGTCTTTTTAAATATGTTGAATATTGTAGTGATATAAAATAAAGTTTATTTATTATTTTTGACATCTCTCAGATTTCATATTTAAATTCATTTCCCAATGACGGGAAGGATATTCCTGGACCAGCTCAGTTGGCAACATTGCTCAATCTTCAGGGTAGTTCTGGTTCACGAGTGTGTTTGGTGGATATCGGGAAGTAAATGAAAGAAGTATGTTATATTAGAACAAGTTTTTGTAAATGGTACAGTTGTAAATACAAGAAAAATGACACTAAATTTTCTCATCAATACTTGAAATCCTAGTGGGTTGCAACCGCTTTAAAAAATTAGTAACCTATAGTTAATCTGCTTAAAATTATTTTAGAATTAGATTCTTGACATAGTTTTTACTTCAAGCAATGTACAGGTTAAGACAGAACGCAGGTCACTAGAAGTCATGTGTGAAGTTCACAGAGATTAACCACCTTACACCTGTTAATTGGGGGGAATGGGCACTCTTTGACTTTGCACATTAAAAAAAGGTGATAACACAAGAAACAATGGTTTCTTTTTCCTACTTGACTTGGAGAGGGCCGCCCTTAGCCAAGGTCGGCGTTGGCCTGCTGGTGTTCGGGAGACTCGTCAGGAACAGCTGTATTTATTGTACGATTGTACATGGATATCGACCTCATAGTACAAATTCGTTGTTAATCGTTGGAAAACTTTTACAAATTCACTGGTTAACGACGCCTTTTATTGATTATGATAAACAGCTGTATTTATTGTACGATTGTACATGGATATCGATCTTATAGTACAAATTCGTTGGAAAACTTTTACAAATTCACTGGTTGACGACGCCTTTTATTGATTATGATAAACAGCTGTATTTATTGTACGATTGTACATGGATATCGATCTTATAGTACAAATTCGTTGTTAATCGTTGGAAAACTTTTACAAATTCACTGGTTGACGACGCCTTTTATTCATTATGATAAACAGCTGTATTTATTGTACGATTGTACATGGATGTCGATCTTATAGTACAAATTCGTTGTTAATCGTCGGAAAACTTTTACAAATTCATTTAATTATTAAATAACATCACAACATCGGCGATTTAAACACTTCTTCTGTGATTATTTGAACCTTTAATTCAGCGGCGACGGCGGCCATTAAAAATTTTCGTAAACACATCAAGTATTCAGCGCTCGATATGTGGAAGGCGGTGCGTCTCGAAAAATGTCACAGACGTTAAATTTATTGTCATTTTCGTTTGGTCGGTCCGCGTAACGAGGTAGATGTTAGTAGATTGTAATAACAATTATAATTTGTTAATCGATTTCGCCGGCTTCCGAATACACAAGAGCGAATGTCACTAATCGATTATTTCACAATGTTTACTTGATATTGCGTCCGAACGGCTGCACTAGGCCTGACAAAAGACATTTTACACATTCGTACTGATAATATCAATAACTATGAAATGAAATTCTGCGTGAATTTCACGGTGAATTCACACGATAAAACCGTGCGGAGCCTTTTGCGGTCGATACAGATGACAGCGGCAAAAAGATGCGTTCCGCGGAGCGTGCCCATGCAGACAACGCCGCCTGGTGTTAAAAACAGGCACAGGCTGTGGCGGAAACTTCCAAACCATTGTCAGAGATACAAATATCAAAAGACCTATGACAATATACGGTGTCCACAAAATGTAAGGAGAAAATAAAACACCCAGACATCGGGAGGGTCCAACATTACAGTCCATACTTACAAAAAACTGATTTACCTACCTATTTTGACGTAAAATGTTTTGTATGCCATTACTGTACAACTGTTGGGTGATGAATAGTGAAATTGCACCATAGTCTATGTAGACATAGAAACAAAAATTGCCATTTCTGCTTTCCATCTTAATTAAAAATGTTTATATATCCCTTATACTCTACACTCTCCTCGCTCAATGTATCAAATAAATTAGACGAGGCAGATCCATGACTACTTTCTAAATATCTCGTCTAAAAATGCATTAGTCATAAACGTAGATTAATTAAGGTGATTTCGGAAAAGTGCAGCGTAGAAAATAAATAGATGAAATTCAAAGTGATCGTACAGCTCACCAGATCATCACATCGGTTTCAAATATCGAAATTATAGTTTGAAATATTAACTATTTCATAATTTCATTTATAATTAAGTGAAAATATGTTTTTTTGATTGATTTTCCAAGCATTTTCCTAATTAAAGTCACGGTGTATGCACTTACCCCGTCTTTGGGGAAATGCATCTATGTTGATTATATTTGAGGCTATACTTTTCGATTGCACCGATTTGTATAGCCCATGTGCCACATGCAATCATATCAACCTCGATAAGAATTTCCATGGAAACCAAGGTGCGTCATAAAAGTAGTACCTACCTAGATATAATTTATTAATATTCAGTAGTTGCCTACGAAAGAGGGTGTTTTAAAAGGTTACAGGTGTTGTCAGTGATGAAGATATTTAATACAGCCATTATGGTGGTGCCGCCGACGCCTACGGTAGGATCACATTTAATAGTTTTTGTACTTCCATTATTTACAGAATCTTTAGTGTACTTTACTTATTAAAGTACTTACTTATTAAACTTGTAAATCCTGCATACAATGCAAGACTGATGGAAGTGATATCCAAATGTCTTTGGTGTCCATTCTGTCATAGTCAGTGTGGACACCCTACTCTTAACTTTTTACACAACACTATTGGAGAAGACACTATTGTCACCTGCATTTGCACAAATTCCCAATTGCCGAAAACAGGTCGTAATTTATTGCTCATTAAACTTCATTTCTTATCACTACTTAATATACACAAACATTCATTTAATTTTCTTATATAGGTACATACCTAAATATACTTTTAACTGTGCTATTATATAAACATTTTGTTACTATCCATGCATATGATTTTTTATATATATTACTCTACTTTCACTATTGTTTTTGTATTTTACAATATATGTTGGTCTTATTATCCACATTTTATATTCATATACTCAATTAATTAATTAATTAATTAATTAATTTTATAGTTATATAGTATTTTGTTGTATATCTTTATTATTTTTTGTTCTCAATATATTGTTCAGCTGCTCATCTCGGCACAGGTTCTTCCTAGTGAGATGAGCGGCTCCATCTCCTATGTCATGTAACAAGATGAAGATAAATAAAATAAATAAAAAATAAAAAAAAGTGTAAATATCACGAATCGAAAACATAAAAAGAAATTTATCAAATACACTTGTCAAAAAAACTTCACATTCTTACTACAACCTCCGCAAAAATGTCGCGAAATAGCCCACTTCATTTATTTTTGTTATAAAAAAAGCCTCATGCTCAATGGATTGTCCTGAATTATAAATCCAAGCTCTCTATTGATGTTCCTCCCAAGTTCTAAGAAGTAGAAGTAAGATTACACTATAGATGGAGAGACCATTGAGACTTACTTACTTACCACTTACTTACCATCACGCCGTTTCCCCGTGGGGGTAGGCAGAGAGGGTAGAGCGCCACACTCTTCTGTCCTGACATACAACTCTCGCCTCATCCACATTCATACATCTTCGCATGCAAGCTCGCCAGTTGTTGAGGCTTCTAACGGGACTATCTTCCAGTATCTGGTTAATCTGGTCATGCCACGTCTTCCGCGGTCGCCCTTTCTTTCTGGCGCCATCAACACTTGCGTTATATATTTTTCTTACCATTCTTTCCTCATTCATTCGCTCAATATGCCCAAACCATCTGTGCGATCTTTTTTTAATTCTGTTAATTATGCTAAGATCAGCTTTACATTTGTTGCTAATGTCTGGATTATTTACTCTATCATAAATTGATTTGCCACACATACGTCTGAGGGATCTCATCCCCACTGCATTTAATCTACTTTAGTTCCTCTTCTGCCAGCTCCAGGCTTCGTTTCAATACATCAGTGTTGGTACAAGAATTCCATTATGTACCGCTAGTTTTGCCTCGGTAGACATATTTCTATTAGAAACTATTGTGTTCAAAGCACCGTTCACCCTATTCCCCGCAGTCACTCCCCTCTCGATATCTTTCTCAACATTCCCTCTTCTATCGAACATACTTCCCAAGTACACAAACTCATCTACCTGTTCCAAACATTCATTACCTACTAGAATTTCACACGTTGTCGTACTTTCCTCTTTGAGACATTCCAACATAAAATCACAAGATTTGTCAGGTTCCAATTAAATCTACCCATCCAAAATGCTTATTGTAACGGGACGTGGTTTCATAAATGAAAACACTGGAAATTAATTTAGTTAAATTTTTTTTCAAAATAAATCATTGCAGGCGTTGTTAATTTAATAGTTACTGAATGTCTCCAGAATATTTCACCCACTTATTATTGTACTGTTCCTTAATTCGCACTAATTAACGCTGTTCCTATTCCTCTGATCACGTTCTAGCAAACTCCATTCAATGTTCGTTCGCAGAAACTTCTCGCCCCGGTATCCCTTTATTCACTTTCGCTGGCAGCGGTGCTGGTTGCGCCGTGCTCGCTCTGTCGGTAGTATCGCGTGTTGTAGTATCACTGTCACGAATCACTGGTCACACCGCTTGTAATGTTGAGATGTCGCACACTTATCGTTATGAGTGTGTGCGAATCTCATTGAAGCGAAATTAATTGACCCCGCGTGACGCCTTTTATAGATAAATTGCTACGAGAGATTTGTTCCAGAAATTACGAGAGGCAGACTGTGGACAGAACCCAGTAATTGTGTTCTTTTTTACCTTTACGCACATTAGGTACAAAATAAACAAACTCGCGGTTTCTTTGGTTAATTCAAATGACCTATGATCTCTAATTGCTGAAGTTCTACTTGACTGCTTTCAGTTTTTCACAACACGCCGATTAAAATTTGACTTTTACAAAGAATAAAATTATCGCGAAATCCTAGTAAGTTTGTGTCATCTGTTAGCTTTAGTTTCGGTCGCGAGTTATGGCTGTGAAAACAGTAATTAAACAAATTATTGCATTGGATCTTAATATGCCTCTTAATCTTTTTTCTGACATCAAATAAAATTGAATATTGCTAATACTGGTATTGGTCTGTAGGGGACTCTTCAGAATCTCTTAGCTGGAGCACTATTTTATTCGCTAATTCATCAATTTGAATTAATTTAATTTTCTCGCAAATATTCCACTTGCTTCTGGTAAACTGATGCACGTCGTCTATATTACTCAGGTTCAAACTATAAAATCCCGCTCGTAGGTACGTCAGTGTGTGGTATCACCCGCTGTCTGATTCGCTTTCTGTAGCTGCGTTTCTGTGTATTCGCTAAACTTCAAAATAAGACTGGCATTCGAGTCCGTTCTGGACTTCTGGAAGTTCATTCCAAAATTTTCTAGATTTTTCGAATAATTTGGAGATTTTCTCCGTTACAGAATCTATGACAATCTCATAAATTTTTAAACTCATATTTTAATGCTTATATCTAATACTTTCATTGCTTAGATTATTTATCGCTTATACATGTACCTACTTTATATTCATATATTTTATATTTTACTGCTTATTTCTGATATTGTTCAATGTATATACTTTTTGAATTTAATGTAATATTTTTTATGTAAAAGCCTGTAATGGGCGTATATAAGTAAATAAATAAAATAAATAAATTACACCCTTGACAAGTCCTTAATACACGCAACTCTGTTCCACCACTGACCATCTAAGGAGTGTCTATCAAGACATCAAGTGGTCGGGGGTTAGTGACTAAACCACCAAGTTATACATATTAGTACGAGCTCTAAATTTATTTTGAAAAATAATAAAAATGGTCGTATGTATACAGGTCTCATAGCTAGTGGCAAAAACTTTACAGGCGGATTCCTGCCTTAATAATGAGTTGAAAATGTTGAATGTAGAATAAAAACCTTGTAAAAAATCTATTTTCAATTTTTGCAAGGTTTTTATCATTTTATTCGACTTTTATTAAAGCGAACAAATTTTACATATACAATCGATGTAAGTTACTGTAATGGTAGTTTAACGTTTTGCCAAATATAAGTCAAACTTTGATATCGCAATCTCCATAAGTAATGCTATTAAGGTCGTGGTTGCTTGTACATTTTCGACTCATTATTAAAGCACGACAGGCCAATAAGGGCAATAGGGCGAAGGAGCTAAGGAAGGCCAAAATTAAGATGGAGTGACAACGTCTTCAAAAACATCTCTGCCTTGGAACTTCGGAACTGGAGAGAGCTGACACTAAACCGAGATGAGTGGAGGGAGATTATTGAGGAGGCCAAGACCCACCGAGGGTTGTAGTGCCAAGAGTGATGATGATGATTAAAGCACGAATCTACTTCCAAAGTATTGTGGACTAGCTCTGTTACACCCTATATTTCATTTGCGAATATGTATTTTGAAAGAAAAAATTAAATTGGCAACTTTTTCATGTCAAACCTAATATAATTGCACGTAACTTCAACTGCATACAAAAAGGTATTGAAAATACTATGTAGCATTGCAGATTAAGTGAAAACTCACAATCTTCAAACGAGATCAGCAGATACATAAAATTTGTACGGGCCTTAGGACAGTATCTAGCAGATTTTACAAGATTATCCCAAAGAATCTGATATATTTATACAAAGAGTGATATATTTTTCTTTGGTAAAATCAATATTAAAATATGGTATAAGATCTTGAGGCCTCTTCAGCAATTCAAATATAAAGCCTATACAAAATCTACAAACTGCCATCGTAAAAAGAATCGTAAAGCCACAGGTTTTTGAACAAAGACTAAATACTGAATTAGTGTATTCATCCGTTAATAATTTTCCAGTTCATGAGGTAATTCTGCTGATAAAAGAAAATCACGAAAATGAAATTTACAGAGAGGTAGTTAGTCACTCGCGGCAGAAACACAAGATGCGCTACAAATCAGTTTTTAACTTTTCCAAGAATAACACGTAAATATGGACTGAGGACACTTGAATATTCAATTCAATTCAATTCAATTTATTTCACGATAATATGTACATGACAAACAAAATGTTTAAGGCATACATATTAGGAAGTATATATCAAAAATGAAAGTATTTAATAAATTAAAAATAACATAAAATCTGGTCAAAGGTGTAGGAGAATCCCGCTTCGGAAAACCCCCTCAGACACATGGAATATATCAATACCCAAAGCAATTTTGTTCAGCATAGCTGTGGCTCTTCCAACAGGCATAACCATCGGCAGGTTGGTCCTGTATATTGGAATGTGAAACAATCTATGCTGACGATGTCTAGTGTAATTATCAGGAACATACAAACCAATGCTCTGCATAATTTCAGGATTATCGATCATACCGCGCAACAATCGATAAAAATGTGTAATCAAATACACATTCCTTCTAGTCTCTAAACTATTGTAGCCAAGCATACCCTGGAGAAACTCGGTTGGGTAAAGCCAAGGATAATGCCCGTACTCTCTCATGTAGAGATATCTCAGAAACTTCTTTTGGACTTTCTCCACCATAAGAGAGTACTTGCCCTCATGTGGCCCCCAGATCATCGAGCCACTCTCGAGTCTACTCCGCACCAAGGAGTTGTAAAGAGTTCTGAGTACGCGGGTATTCTCGAAAACCCTGGCAGTACGCAGAACAAATCCTAACATTCTCAAAGCATCACCACTGATCGTCTCTATGTGATCGTGAAATGTTAGGTTGCTTACAAATCTAACACCTAGATCTTTAACATTTGATGTTCTTGTCAGATTTTGATCGTTCATTTTGTAGCGAAAAAATAGAGTTTTTTGGGCCCTAGTGAAGGATGTAACCGAACACTTGGAAACATTAAACAAAAGTTTATTTCGTCTTCCCCATTCACATATATCTAGTTCCCATGCTCTTGAACAAAATACAGAGTACCTTTCCCACAGGCCTAAAGACTTCAAAATCAGTGGCAGAACTTAGAAAATCGTAGTTAGTAGACGATATGAGTTATATATGAACTATATTAATATTGAAATGACGTGAAGTGTATTATTGTGGTAATGTCAATGACAGTGGCGTGCAGTGTGTGCAGTGCAAATTTAGGTTATGCTGTGACCGACTATATAGGTAAACCGACCTATATTTAAAAAAAATATATACGCATATACCTATATCTTTGTGGGCGATAATCCAGACGATACTATGCCTAACTGCTCATTTAATAACGACGCATTCATTTCACCCATAAGTTTTAGCAAACAAGAAATTGCTGATGAAATATTAGGTCCTTACATATGAAATTGACGTTTAGGAGGGCATATATATAATATATATATTATATATATAGATATATATATATAGTAGACTATATAGCAAATAATAAAAGAAAAAAGAACAAACGTACTCAACTATGATAACAACTCAAGATAATCATTATGATTTGACACATGAAATTCACCATAGAAAAGAGAAATAGAATTCACAGAAAAAATTTTGGGTGGAGTTTGAAAAAAAAAAAGTTATTTCTACACGTGACGTTCTCACGTCACATTGGACTTTTCGAAGAAACACGCTATTATATGAAAAATTTACTTGTCCATTATAAAAAACTAGCAGACATAGAGATGAGTCAAAACACACAGTTCAGGACGAGTTTTTTCTCGACTTGAATCTATGGAACCAATTTGTTGGGCGCGAACAACTCAGATAAATTATGAATTGACATGAAGTTGGATACAGAAACGTCGGAAATAAAACATCTAGCCGTAGGACGAAATACGGATAGAATTTTAAATGGACTTTTTCTTAAGATAAGGATTATTTAATTAATATTTGTTTCCCAGAATCTTTGCGCTGCGTATGCGCTGCACGCCACTGATTAATGAATAATTAGTGATGTGTATTATTATATATTTATTATGTAAAATTGTTTTTTTTCTAACTTTATCTAAATTTTTTTACTGTGTACTTAAAATTTCTTTTTTGCTGTTGTACTTAAAATTGTTTTTGTTTTTTATCTCTTCTATACCTATAAAACTCAATGTCTGTCTGTCTGTCTGTTCTCTATACAAATCCACACAGTTTATCCGATTCGACTCAAATTTTACATACTTATGCTTTGGGACGCGGTGGGTAACATAGGCAACATTTTCCCCCTGTTCCATACCCCTTCCCCTCCCCCTGACATATTTTCGATGCAAATCTGTACCGTTCGACCGATCGGACTCAAAATTTGGAAACTTATTCTTTAGGACTCGGCGGGTAACATAGGCTATATTTCCTCCCTCCCCTTTTACCTTTTCTCCTCCCCCTGATATATTTTCGATGAAAATCTATACCGTTCGAATCAAACCTTTGTTTCCCCCCACAAATTTATTTTCAACTTAATCCTTAACCCGTGCAACGGCGGGTACGAACAGCTAGTCTGTTTATAAAATGAATAATATTGAGTAACAGTGTAACATTCAATTGTGAAAATGAACCTGCAGATAAACGTCTTTTAAGTCGTTTTGTGGGACTAGAAATATACGAAAAATGTAAAGAAAATAAATAGATAAATAAAAAAAAGACGATAATGGTATTCAACATTTAATAGTGGGAGTTAATGCTAATGCTAGTTAAGTTATTAATTTAAAACTAAGTAACTATCAAGCCGCACAAGAAGACGGAATATAAAGCTACTTTCACACCACTTTTCCCTTTTACACATCTTCTCATGGAACTTTTAACAGGGCCACCCTCAGATCATACCTCGTCTTACGCAGACGCCTCCTGTTGGTGCTGCCTTCAACACTTGTTTCACATACTTACTTTGCTGTCCATTCCTCGCTCAACCATTCCACATGGCCAAGCAATCCACCGATCCTTTTCAACAATTCACTTCCAATTCGTTCATTCTCTACTCTATCGCGTTCAATCTACTTTCGTTCTTTGATTTGCTAGTTGTAGGCTCGACTTCTACTTTGGCACCAGAACCCCATTATGTATTATGTACCTACCGCTAGTCCTGCTTCATTTGACATACCGTTTATATAATAAATTTATTAATATATATATATATATATATTTTAAATTTAACGCCCATTAGGGCTTTTTCATATGTGGGGCATGAAAGTAAAGGCAGTAATACAAAAAAAATATATTCATGGAGGATTACTAATTTATAATGTACTGAATTTGATATTTTGTAGGAAACATAGCCTATAAATTTACAGGAAACATTTTTTGGAAGGGATAGACAGACACATGAAATCTATAGTTCCATACATTTAAAATTAGTAATCAAAACATTTTTTTGGATTCTCTTGCCTTTGCTTTTAGGTATATCCCACATATAATTTAGGTGGAGTGTTACAATATGAAGCAATAACATAAGCCGCAGTAGGTGTTAGTAGTATTATCTATGGATATTATTATTATGTACTAGTTGTGACTAGAGCTTCCAAATATTCGTGATTTCAACTATTCGAATATATTCGTAAAAATTTTAAGAAAGGAATAATTTACTTTGGATGATAAATACATTCTATAAGTTTAAAAAGTACCTAACCCATAAAAACCAAGTTTTTATTATACTCCCTTTCTCATTTACTAGTTGAAACTTTTTTTTTTCGCCTAACCTACTCGTTGGGCTTCGGTCGGGCGACGCTACGAAAGGGAGTAAAAAAAAATTACAAAAATCCAAAATTATACTATACTCAGGTTTCGCGTCTACCAGACGCGTTGAAATATTTTCATACAACTTAATAAGTTGTATGAAAAAACCATTCAAAATTTGAAAAATCCAAAAATTTATTAACGAAAATTTGATAGATCTTCTTGATCACCGCTACGTGTCTGCTTGAAAAGTTTCAGCTCGATTGGATCATGGGAAAGGGGTTTAAAATGGATCCAAAGTTTTTTCGTCAGACAAGAAGACAAGCAAACGCCACGAGTTAATATAAAGGGAATAAAAAAAAACATAATAATTGTAGAGAATTTATTTATTTTAATTATTAAAAATATATATGTTATAAAACAACAATTGTGACCCGTCAAAAATGAGGGTACTTTTACAAGCTGGACCTATAGAATAAGTATTTACTTATTTATAGTCGACCCATAAAATAGTAATAACGACTCTTATCAAAATATTTGAACACTTTTTTTATAAATGTTCAAGTTTTTTGATTGTAACATTGTGGAAATTCATTTTTAACATTTAAAAAATGAGTATAAACAACATAAAATAATGAGCATAAAAGAGCCATAAAAAATTGTTTTGTTTCAATTGAGAAATGGCAGAGCATGCCAGAATGGACGGACATACGTTTGATAATAGAAATTCGAAATTGTTATATGGGTGCAGTAAAGGAAGAAGAATGGACATCTTGAAGATCTTAGAAATTAATTATAATAAAATACATAGTAGAAATATAATTAACATCCAGATACCACCCATAACCTCTCCACTCCTATCCATTCTAACCCCGCCCCCGACCCCCACCACCATCACACTCACCCAATCCCTATAAATACTGTCTCAAATGATTTTTAATTTAGTTGTAAACGCATTATTGACAATGAGAGAAATCTCGAAAACGTTCTAACAGTTAATATATAGTGGAATAAAACTTATTTTATATTTCCCCGGCAGTTAATGGCACCTATTATTTTAAACCCTGGCGATTGTGGCGATTGTGCGTGCGTAAAACTAACGCGACGACATAATTTAATAATTAATATTTTATAAATAAAATAGATACCAAAATAAAATGAGAAAAAAATTTCGGCACGGGAAAGGCGTCGGATATCTTACCACTAACCACGCAGAAGACGCCATCGACTGCGGAGAAAATGTTTATTAGCACTTAGTATACCCAAAGAAAATATATTTTGGAAAATATATTGTGAAATGTATACGTAGTCTATTTTGGAAGGGTCCTGCATATACGATGATGGCAACATCCGTAGGTCTCCGAGTTCGAGTTTGCTCGCCCTGGGTTCAAGCCCCCATCTCCGGTCGTTTAAGGGGGGGGGTAAGTTATTATTTTTATTTTTTTTGCATTTATTTTTATTTTTTTAACTGAATGCATAATATCTCAAAAATATTGTGTCAAAATTTCAAGTCGATTGGAACAAAATTGAAGAAGTTATGAGTATTTTTATACCTTTCAAATGTTTATACCTAATGCATTGGATTCGTTCAAACACACGTACAGTGTTCTTCCCGAGGATGTTTTGGATGCCATCAAGCCTATCCTTTATGGACCTGGCATTGAGAATTCAGCGTGAGGTAAGCCGATAAAAATCGCTTATGAACGTTTTACACCAGATTTTTTAGCGTTCAAAACTTTAAAGCATTTTCCCCACAACTCACGTTTTCAAAGTCGGTGCCCCTCATAATTTCAAAACTACTGCACCGATCCTTTTAAAATTTTGAACACAATTTCTGTACATAATTTACGAGGTAACGCTGGAGATTTTTTTTCAAATTTGTTGATAATTTTTATTTTTTAATAACAAATTAGCCAATTATTTTCGCAAAAAATCGCGTTTTTCCCTTCAAAGTGTTCCAAAAAAGTGAAAAATTGAAATTTCGAAAAACCCTCCCAGCGTTACCTGGGGAAAACTATTATCTAACGAATGAACTTTGATTTTTTGATTTCAGACGATCCAGCACCAAATTATGAGGGGCACCGCAATTTTTTAATAATTGCTGTCATTGCCGTATTTTTTAATATTTCTTAGTGAAAATTTTACGAATGTTACAATTTTTTTCGAATGTTATAATTTAATGTACCATTAGTTTTAATAAAGAGATTTTAACTGTGTCGTCACAAAAAATTCACAAAAACATGCCTTTTTTTTACGAATTAACCTTGCCCCCCCCCTTTCATTTCGTTTTTTTAATCGCGAAGTCGAACGAAATAACGGACGTTACACGGAGTTATGGGAACAGACAGACGGATGGATGGACGGACGGATGGATAGACAACTAAATTATTATAATTGGCATTACACAAATACACTTCTTGAACCTCATCAAAAAATTGACGTCGACACCATTAATTATATAATAACTTATTTGATCGACCTCTGTGTCCCAGACAATATCACTAGAAGACGCCTCACACTGCGGTCAGCTAAATCGGAGGCACTCTGCAGGCTGGTAGTACCAAGGAGACCTGGAGCCACCAAGCTTGCGGAACGTGCTTTCAGCTTTGCGGGCCCGGCTGTGTGGAATCAGCTGCCTCCAGTGTCCAGAGAGCCAGGAACTCTTCAAGAAGAGCCTAAAAACTCATTATTTCGGAATGTCGCACCTGTAAAGCGCCCTTGAAGCGGCTCTTACGCAAAAACGGCGCTATATATTAACATAAACATAATATAACATAACATTAAAGCCAGCACATAAAAAATAATCGATAAGTTGGTAGCTAAGGAGAAGATAATAAGAAGAACTTTATACAAACGACTCCTTGATATTTAAGTATTTTTCTTTAAGTTTCAATTGACAAAGTTTAGTTATCTTTCAAAATATTTTTTATAATAAATGCACTTGAAAAATTATTTATGTTGCCCGGAATTAAACGTGTTACATTCATAATCAAATTAATTAAATATAAAGTTAAAAATAAATAAGAATTATCTTAGAGGAGGGTGCAAAGTAATGGACATACCTATATATTTTTTTATATTAAACTATCAGAAAATAAAACCGCCTTATTTTAAATTATATAAAATTGAGAACTGTCATTGATTAAGGTATATTATAGATGTCTCACAGAAACGAAGCTGGTTTGGCCAATGATAAATGTGAAGGAATAGAGGCGGTGGTTGTGGCTGAATCGGACTTCGGTAAGATGAGGCCTACCAATCCTGTCCTCATAGTCCTTTTTATCTCCAATTAATCCCACTCCGCCTACTTTCATTTAATATGCCTAACGACATTTGTCACACCTACATATAATTCAAATTGTTCCTAACGCCTCGTCAAGCTCTGTTCAATTGTTTTTGGTGAAAAAAGAAGCTTCTTATAATTCCGCCTCGTTTAGTATCTACGTATGAAGTACCGCATCTATTAAAAAGGAAATATAGTCTTAAACCCGCATAACAAACATTCATATTTTAGATAAACCATCGCCGTGTCATTCAGTGATCAATTCCTGGTCCAACTGCAAGGAGTTGTGCAGTTGGACCAGGAATAACGAAGAAAGAGGCATTTCCGTTCCTTACCTATCCCCAACATCCAGCATCTAAAAGTTAGGATTTTCGTCTTATTTGTTGTCTACATTCGTACTGCAATATTCGTGTCTATTTTCCCCTTCATCTGCCAACCAATCTCCAGCATCTCGTTATATTTGAGTTCCCGCAAATGAACGTTTCGCACTTGAACAAATCTCAATGCACCTTTATTTATTATAACCGCATCAACAATATGGGAAAGCGTGTGTGGGAGACTTATGAGTGTTTATAGAGCCTAAGACCTATTCAGAATTATTTGAGTATGCTCAAATTTTTCAAGAACAAAAACTGGATTTTATCCCCAGGAGATTTTTTCCAATTAAAATTCGAAGGTTTTATCATTTTATTTGACTTGTATTAAAGGAAATTAATTTTTCATATTCGATATAAGTTACGGTAAAGACAGTCCAGCGTTTAACAAAAAATAAGTCACAAATATAAAAAAATGCAAACTTTGATATTGCATAACTCCATAACTATTGACATTAGGTTATGGCTGCATGAGTATTTTCGGCTCATGATCAAGACAGGAACATATTCCTGCGAGGTTATTAATGTTTTCGAAATAACCCTGTATACGGTAGGGTGTTCGTACACGCTCTTACAGCGTATTCGTATATCCCATTATAGAAATAATAAAATGAATAAACTTTTTATTACTTTTCTACGCAATGTGCAATATTTCTTTATTCTGTTCGGTCTCCTGATGTGGTGCCGCTTCGCAAAAAATATCTATACTAACTGCCAAAGTTCATTCTCATAACTTTAATCATTATCATCAGTGTCGGTTCTATCACTCCTGGCGGGTCTTTGCTCCCTGAAGAGTCTTCCTCCATTCATCTCGGTCTTACGCCGGTGATAATCACTTCCAGGTGATTTGAATTGAAGCGCTGTCCATATTGTGATAAAAGACCATGATGTATATCAACCACTTTCACACTCTCCAATCGGAGAAATTGTATCGCTGCTGGTTGTTTCTCCTCGGTGCAAACTGCTAGCGAAGCGAACATATTTACACTGTAATAGCCGAAAGGCAAATGACGCGATCGGGATCAGATTTCGCACACGTGACCGCAATCGTAATCGCTAATCTAAGCACGCGTGCGCAGAAGGTAGTATATACGAAGAGTATATTATTTCTAGTAGGTACATAAAAACATTTAAAAAATTCAAATCGGACAAAATTAGTTTAACGATTCAACGTCTATTACTACTTGTGACTAGGTGGTTAATTTTCGTTATTTAAGTTCATAAAAGTTTTCATCATTTTATTAAAAATTACAAAAGGCATTACTTTCTTCACGCGCCATAAATATTATTGTAGTACCTATGATAAGAAGAAATTAGACAGATATATATTTTTGTGCTGTACATTTCCTCGTAAGCGTAGGACGGATAAGTTAAAAAATTGTATACCTACATTCTAGTTAGTGTGATATTCTTGGCAAAATGAATAAATCGGTATGAATATACTAAATAACTCAATATCAATATATCCAATATATGTTGTTAATAGTCTCATTATCTCACCAGTGTTATGTAATGATGTGACCACACACGTGGGTCCAATGTTCTTGTTTTATTCTTTAGAAGCCTCACGAATGAACACGTACTAAGTAGTATTCATTTCATACTATTGAGAGTTATACCAACATCTGCAGCATTTTCGAGCCTAGAATGTTAATGATATATTTAAAATAAAATATTTGTAAATTTCATGTCTTATATTATGTAATATAATCATCCGTATTCTGAAAATAACAATGTCTGGATCTTTAAGATCTTTATCCCAACACTTAATAGACGATAATAAAAATTAAAAATATCCAGAGCGGATTTTGTAATTCTACGGCTCAAATACACTGTATTAAAATATGATATAAAAAAGATTGTTTCTTACAAATGTATTAATTTCTTCATCCACAGCGTCCAGATGAAATATCATGGCTAATCTTCAAGTTTGTGTTTACTGGGGTATTATGCCGTGTTGTTACGACCTTTCGGGCCGACGTTTCGGATCCCATTGCAGGGTCCATCATCAGGGCTGATGTGTTGTCTTGAATGTTGGTGTTGTGGTTAAGTATCGGCTTGCAATACCGTGCCGAAGTCATGATGTGTTGTATTGCGTTGTATGTATGATTCATCTGTTGTCTGATCACTATCTCTGCGGAGTCTGCGACGAGAATGACTTTGAAGCGCCGGATACCAAGATGTTTTTAATTTGAGACCATCATCTCTATTAATGTTCATCGGATGCTTGTAGATTTCTATTGCTTCCTTGATAAGACGCGCATGGTGACTCTTAGGCTTTCCAAGGATTTTCGGTTCGAATGCAAAATGATGGCCGGTATCCAGAAAATGCTCAGCCAGTGCTGATTTTTCTGGATGACCGAGTTTGCATGCCCGTTTGTGCTCGTTGACCCTTTTGGAAATGGTACGCGCCGTTTGCCCCACGTATACTTTATCGCAGTCTTGACAATCGAGTCTATACACACCGTCCGTTTCTAAGCGATCTCGATCCTTTGCTGATCTCAACATATCTTTAATTTTGAAGTTGGCACCAAAAACTGTCTTAATGTCTCTTTTCTTGAGAGCTCTGGCAATTCTGTCTGTAACGCTTTGGACAAAAGGCAGAAAGGCGATGCCTTTGCACTCAGGTTCTGTATGTTTTTCAGGGCGAACAGACCTCGTACTTATGACGCGTTGTATCTGTTAACCTTCTGTTACGCTTCTGGTAACCATTGCCTTCCAGTGCGTCGCTGAGTGTTATCATTTCCTCCTGTAGATATTCATCTTGGCATATCCTTTTGGCCCTCGTGGCCAAAGTGTTGATGAGACCTCTTTTTTGAGCAGGATGATGGTGGGAGTTCGCATGTAGATAACGGTTGGTATGTGTAGGCTTCCTATAAACTCTGTGTCCGAAACTCCCATCGGCTTTCTTTTTTATTTCAACGTCAAGAAAAGGCAGCACGTTGTCTTTCTCTATCTCCATGGTGAACTTCAGGTTCTTATGTAGTGAATTAAGGTGTCCCAAAAAATCACCTAGTTTGTCTTCACCATGCGGCCAGATTGCAAACACGTCATCGACGTATCTCCACCAGACCTTCGGAGTAAAGAGTGCTGTGTCCAGTGCTGTTTCTTCGAATTTTTCCATAAAAAAGTTAGAAATCACCGGAGAAAGTGGATTACCCATCGCTACGCCTTCCACTTGTTGGAAGAGCTCACCTTGGAAAGAAAAGTATCCACTCGTCAGGCAGTGCTCAAACAGTGCGCAGATGTCTTCATCATAAATTTCTTCCAACAGACTCATAGCGTCGTCCACAGGCACATTAGTGAAGAGGGATATGACGTCAAAACTGACTAGTATATCACCCCTTTCACACTTTATTTCTTTTAGCATATTGACGAAGTGTGCTGAGTCTTTCACCCATGAGGACGTCTTCCCCGTCTGCATCTGTAGGAGACCGGCCAAATATTGTGACAGCTTGTATGTTGGTGCTCCTATTGCGCTCACAATTGGTCTTAGTGGCACTCCATCCTTATGTATTTTGGGAAGCCCGTAGATTGCTGGTGTTTTTGACGCTTGCACAAATAGTTTGAAATGCAAATCGGCTGGAATACTGGATAGAATCGACAGAAAAACTAGGGAGCTGGTCAAAGCTTCCAGTATTCCAGCCGATTTGCATTTCAAACTATTTGTGCAAGCGTCAAAAACACCAGCAATCTACGGGCTTCCCAAAATACATAAGGATGGAGTTCCACTAAGACCAATTGTGAGCGCAATAGGAGCGCCAACATACAAGCTGTCACAATATTTGGCCGGTCTCCTACAGATGCAGACGGGGAAGACGTCCTCATGGGTGAAAGACTCAGCACACTTCGTCAATATGCTAAAAGAAATAAAGTGTGAAAGGGGTGATATACTAGTCAGTTTTGACGTCATATCCCTCTTCACTAATGTGCCTGTGGACGACGCTATGAGTCTGTTGGAAGAAATTTATGATGAAGACATCTGCGCACTGTTTGAGCACTGCCTGACGAGTGGATACTTTTCTTTCCAAGGTGAGCTCTTCCAACAAGTGGAAGGCGTAGCGATGGGTAATCCACTTTCTCCGGTGATTGCTAACTTTTTTATGGAGAAATTCGAAGAAACAGCACTGGACCCAGCATCCTTTACTCCGAAGGTCTGGTGGAGATACGTCGATGACGTGTTTGCAATCTGGCCGCATGGTGAAGACAAACTAGGTGATTTTTTGGGACACCTTAATTCACTACATAAGAACCTGAAGTTCACCATGGAGATAGAGAAAGACAACGTGCTGCCTTTTCTTGATGTTGAAATAAAAAAGAAAGCCGATGGGAGTTTCGGACACAGAGTTTATAGGAAGCCTACACATACCAACCGTTATCTACATGCGAACTCCCACCATCATCCTGCTCAAAAAAGAGGTCTCATCAACACTTTGGCCACGAGGGCCAAAAGGATATGCCAAGATGAATATCTACAGGAGGAAATGATAACACTCAGCGACGCACTGGAAGGCAATGGTTACCAGAAGCGACAGATACAACGCGTCATAAGTACGAGGTCTGTTCGCCCTGAAAAACATACAAAACCTGAGTGCAAAGGCTTCTGCCTTTTGTCCAAAGCGTTACAGACAGAATTGCCAGAGCTCTCAAGAAAAGAGACATAAAGACAGTTTTTGGTGCCAACTTCAAAATTAAAGATATGTTGAGATCAGCAAAGGATCGAGATCGCTTAGAAACGGACGGTGTGTATAGACTCGTTTGTCAAGACTGCGATAAAGTATACGTGGGGCAAACGGCGCGTACCATTTCCAAAAGGGTCAACGAGCACAAACGGGCATGCAAACTCGGTCATCCAGAAAAATCAGCACTGGCTGAGCATTTTCTGGATACCGGCCATCATTTTGCATTCGAACCGAAAATCCTTGGAAAGCCTAAGAGTCACCATGCGCGTCTTATCAAGGAAGCACTAGAAATCTACAAGCATCCGATAAACATTAATAGAGATGATGGTCTCAAATTAAAAACATCTTGGTATCCGGCGCTTCAAAGTCATTCTCGTCGCAGACTCCGCAGAGATAGTGATCAGACAACAGATGAATCATACATACAACGCAATACAACACATCATGACTTCGGCACGGTATTGCAAGCCGATACTTAACCACAACACCAACATTCAAGACAACACATCAGCCCTGATGATGGACCCTGCAATGGGATCCGAAACGTCGGCCCGAAAGGTCGTAACAACACGGCATAATACCCCAGTAAACACAAACTTGAAGATTCTGAGTGGCCGTGAAAACCTAAGAACATTCATGGCTAATCTTGTCATGACCGCGTTCGGCGTTACCGCGTATTCAAATCTTCCCATCATGACATTTGACAGATAACAATTTACATCTTTCTCCCTCCCTCTATATCTATCTCACGTAGAAACTTACAGAAACAAACACCGACGTAAACATCTTCAGGGCGCCAACAGTGCAGTGGTGCAGTGAACAGTGAGATCTGTTCGAAACGTCGGCAGACGACTGGTCCTGACGACCAGAATTTGACGCGGGTTACCCCCAAAATAGTTAGAACTAACATATATATATATATATATATATATATGTTGTAACTATACGAAGGACTGTTCTAGAAAAAAGATCAAATATAATCGAAATTTTTAATTACGAAAAATATGAATATTATGTGATATTGTAATGGGAAGGATGCATTTGTTGCCTTGTCATAACAGCATTAGCTTCGACTTCAATTTTTGTCACTTTTAATCGCAGTGAATTCGATATGTGTCCAATTTATTTCTGTATTTAGTCTTAATCGAAACCTAAAATTACAAACAGTATATCAAAGAATAAAATATAATGTATTATTACAAATATTTAAAATCAAATACAGATTATTTACCCAAATACTTTGATAACAGGATGAAACTAAATAAAGATTTTCGTTCATACAATACAAGAAGAGGCGACAGCATAAGACCTCAGAAGGAAATAAAAACCTTCTCACCTCACAAAATTGTTTAAGTACAAAGGTCTTAAATCTTCGATAGCCTACCAAAAACATACCGAAAAGAAATCCCGAAAACGTTCTAACAATTCAAAATAAATATAGTGGAATAAAACAGTGTTGTGTTTACCCTCATTTTTTAAAATATTAAAAATGAATTTTCACAATGTTACAAACAAAAAACTTGAACATTTACCAAAAACAATTCAAAACACAGTGAATGTAAAGAAGTTTAAACAAAAGTGCAAAAATTTGATTATAATTTTTTTTCAATCACTAGATTATGGAATGCAATATATTTAACCGAAATCATGTTTAGCCCACACAACATTACGTGTGGAACTAAATAATTAAGATAAATAAATAAATAGAAATGGCAGAAGCCATCATTTTATTTCTGTCATCATAGCAGAAATGTTGGATTCATTCAACATTTGAACATTTCGCATGAAGATATTAGTCAGTGAAACAAACTGACGTCTGTAGAATCATTTTGTATTTGTCTTCTAGAATATTCTATCCGCTTTATCCGCGCTGTTTTTTGCCGTTTCGCTCAGTGGTCTCGGTCAAATTAAGCAATTTTCTGGCGCTCGCAAATCCTCAATAGGATCTTGGTCTTCCAGAAGCTTCTCGAGCAGTCGCGTTTTCCGACAATTTCCAGATTTTTGTAAAATGTTAATTAAAATATTCGAAAAACGAAAAAAAACTAATTAATCATTAAGCTTCGTAACCCTCACGATACGGTGTCTATGTCTATACACCACACCGGAAGTGCATCTACCTGCGTATTCACTTTGACACTACACTTATTAGATATTATACAATATGCCCTTATCAACTGTACAAAGCGCTAAGTAAACCATCAAGTACTCGAGATTATTATCTTATCACGCCGTAATCACAGAGTGATCCTAAAATCTGTCTTCCAGGTAATGTGAAAATAGAACAACATAAGAAAACTATAAAAAACTATTATTAACCACTGGATTTTTATTTATTTATTTTTTAACGCCATTCAGAGCTTTTACAAAAAACAAGGCATAGTGTACATTAAATTAATGAACACTTCGAAGAAAATGTCTAGAAATTGTTACATAGTGAAAGCCCAAGAAGTACAAACAAGAAAAAATATATAAAGTAGAAAGAAAATATATAGCAGTAGCACAATTCAAAAGATAAATATAATATAAAGTAGAATGCAAGTATATAGCAATAGCAGAAGCTTAAAGAAAACATATTATAATAAAAAATACAAAACATAATATTATATAAAGTAGAAAGCAAGAGAACAGCAATAGCATAATATTGTCACGTATCGTGGCTGCAGGAGAAATTAATGAAAACGCTGGGATTTAATACAGGATTTATTGATAACTAATTAATTCATTAAACAAACGCACAAAGTCTCTTAACACTATTTAACTTAACGCTATTGTTTAAATTTATCACTCGTAAATGGACACTTTGTAATCGCTTTAACACTTTATTCACTATTCACTAGAACAATCCGTCTAATTTCAGCACGTATTACTATTATATCGCTCCCGTTCATTTCGCTACGTAAGAACTTTTGCAGAATATTCACTCAAATATCGCACACGGGTAAGTACTTCACTTAATTAACTATCGATTAGTTCACACGCCTCATGGCAACACTGTTTTCCCTTCGTGATTCGCCGCTAGAGCCGCTTCTTTGGAAACGTTAAAATATCAATCGCCCTCCGCGGCCTGGATCCGTCTATTTATACCCGAGAACGTGGAATTTTTCGAACCTTCGAGATTTTTACAGTGTTTTCTCATAAGTTCTCGTAACTTCCAGATGTCCCTGGAACTTTGGAGACGTCTCTCGAATGCTGTAGATTACGCCAAGTTGTTCTGGAATCTTCGGTAGTATTGTGAACATTGAAAACAACTGTCATTTGACATGAGTGCGCGACTCCTTTCAGCCCCGTTATAATATAATAACATTTTTACATAACAGTTAGATATCTAACCCAATCAACAACTGAAATAAAATCCACTTATCCAAGTCCAGTCTGACAAATACTAGTAATCTTTCAATACACCTTTAAAAATATGTTTGAATATTATAAAGTTGGTGGTAAAAACGTCAAGCTGCTCGAATCTATTTGCTAGTCTAAGAAGCATTTGTAGTTGGAAATTAAAAACGTAGTTGGATTGTACAATACATTACAAGTATGTAATTGTCTTGAAGTTTCTCAAAAAAAAAGAAATATTGCAGATCTAATGACATTTAATAAAATAGACAATAACATACTAGACACCATCCACCTCAAAAGTTTTTCAAATTTTTTTAAAAATTCCTGTCGATCAATAAAATCTCTAAGCTCATTTAAATTATAATTCTTACAGTGTTAATTTCACAATTGGTAATTGATTTCGAAAGCATGTTTGTGTATTTTAAAGTATTTTATATATAGGCAAATAATATTCAATGTAGAAAGTCACTTTACACGAATTAAACTTAGGCTATTCTTTAAATCACACAATTTCGTAATATATCACTCGTATAAAAACACTTTATTATCGCTGGGTAACATTTTATTTCTGACTTGTAGAACATTCAATTCTTGCACGTAGTGTTTATCGCATTTATTTATTTCGGCATTTAGGTAAGTACTTGCCCGATTATTTCGCTCAATAAACGATCATTAATTCGCGACTGGGCCGTCGCCCGCGAATCACTTCGCACCGAACGAGCCGTTAAATCACGACTCTCTCCAGCGTCCTATATCCGCGTTATTTATATCCAAAACTAGGATTATCGAACCTCCTAGATTATTGTAGTGTTTAGTAGAAGGTTCCCTCTAGGTGGCTTCTAGGCTGTTCTAGTCATTTGTAGATGTTTTCCGAAGGTTCTAGATAATTGTAGACTTTTATAGAGCCTTTGGACTTCAGAATTTCTTCGGGTCTAGCAGCGAGCAATCGCAATAAAAATATTTCTTTATATAAAAATAGAATACAATGTATTTTTTCTGATCAATATAGTTATTTTATTCAAAAACGCATTTTAATTTTTCACCGTTTTTTGCCAAGAGGAGTACCTGGAGGTACGCTATCCTATTTCATAACATAATATCGTATTATATAATACACATAATAACTTATTATAAGTACACATGTACTTACATTACAAAAAAATTCTATAGTAGTAATATTCAATAATAAAACAAATCTATTAACAATAATTTTCTCTGGAAACTTTTAAGGAGGAAACATACAAAGGTTGTTTTTATTATTTATTTTAATAAAGGGTTCGCAAATCCAAGTCAAATTTATTAAGGGACTCCCATATAGGGCCGGGTAACAAAGTTGTATGAAGAAGTCCATTTTACACGATTTTATTTAGCACGATCGTCTGTCAGGGACAAATCTTGTTTAGCTTCACTTGTGTCAGGGAGAGGCGAGTCTTGTAGTCAACATCTTATCCATTTCCTGACTACCAATCGCTCTGAAATTTGGCAGAGAGACGTATTGTAATGATCATTCTTTAGATTTACAAAATCAGTTTATTTATTTAAATACATATTAAAAATAACGTGCGAGTTTTGAGGTTACTACTATTCAAAAAAGAAATACATCTTGGACGGAATTTTAATTGGTTTAATGTGAGGAATAACGAAAAGAAGAAAATTATATTATATTCAAAAAAACTAACCCATAAAAACCATGTTTTTATTATACTCCCTTTCTCATTGAAATCGCCAAGAGTCTGCCAGCAAAGTTTTAGCTCGATTGGATCTGGATGGATGGATGGATGGATCTGGATGGATGGATGGATGGAAAAAGTGTTAAAAATCGAACCATAGTTTTTTAGGCAGGCAAGCAGACAAGCCGACGCCACGAGTTAAAAGAAAGGGAGTAAAAACGCTTTTGATTTTATTTAAATACGCATATACTTAGTATTGTGGCTGTTAAACAAATATTTTCTTCTATTAGTGTATATTATAGATATCTCACAGAGACGAAACTGTATTAATTATGGGAAAGTAGGTATAGAAGTCATTTGGGTGTAACAGGACTTATGACCTGTCTTTTTGGTAGGCTTAAGTGATCACTTTACACAATTGTAACATTCGCCATTTCCACCCATGATAGAATATACCATGCTTATTCATTTTTTGGAAGTTGTATATATGTTCAAATTGCGTGAAGCTTTCATATATGAGTTGTAAGCGCCTTTTCCATGCGGCCTGTACAAAGCCATTTTCATTCCCCTAAATCCCCACAGATGTCGCTAATGAGAAAATCTACAATTGATTTTACGGAATTTAGGGAGCAATATCCTTTTATTATGTGTAATGAAATTCATCCGAATACTTGCATATCTATAATACTGTGAGATATCTATAATATACACTAATTGATTAATAATGTCTCTGTGACATAAATCCAGCACTGTTCTGAAAGATTTGAACAAACTCAAAATATTCTAAATATTTTCTTCTTTTTAGACTTTTTTATAAAAGCTTTTTAGACCTTTTTATAAAAGCGTGATCATTTTTTAAATATCCCTTATATTATTTTACTCGTATATTCATAAAAAATAGGTATTTTTTTGTTTATTGCATAGTCTCACTCTTTTGTCATTTGATTATTGATTAATCTGATGACCGAGGCGACATTGCAACAGAAAACGAAACCAGCCGGCCGATGAAAATGACGAAATGAAAGTAGACAAAAAATTGGCAAAATTCTGGGAAGAAAACGACTACCGAATGTCAATATTTTCAGCGAAAGTTCAGCGTTTCCTTCGAATCAGAATGTTCGAGAATGCACGTCAAATAATTGCGTCACATTTTTTCTCACAAAAGAAGTGCTGACTAAAATATTAAAATGCAGGTGTTTGTTTTGTGATTTTTGCGCTATTTAAATAATGCGTCAAAAGCAATTTTTATGACTGCTTTAAATGTGATTGGAACTTTAAATATGCTGTAACTGATTAATTAATTTGGTTATTAAATATTTCACAGAACTTTGTTCTGAAAAATTACAACTTCACAAATATGAATGTGTTCTTGAATATATAATATCTGTTGTATAAATGTATGTCCAAACAAAAATGAATTATTCAATTAATCATGGCGTCCATCTAGCGGTGGCATTGCAAAGTAATTTCAACTACCGTATCAAAAAAGTGGATTGCTCCATGGACAAAAATAAAAATTAATCAATTAATAAAAATAAGAACTACATGTAGGGTCGATATATTCACGGAAACATAGAGGGTTGCTATAGCTTAGTGGTCAGAGCACCGGCCCCGGAAAGGAGGTGACCTGGGTTCGAATCCCAGTAGTAACCTAATATTTTTTCGTGAATTAGATTTTTCTGTATGTCTTTCTAATTGATTAATTAATTTGGTTATTGATAAAAAGGCTTGGTAAAATTAATTTTACAAATATTTTTGAAATACCAACTCAATTCAACAAATGTGTTTGGAAATGTTAAAACTGCAAAGATTTTGTAACTATGTCGACTTTATATTGTTTTTATATTGTTACGTTAAAGAAATAATCAACAAGAATTTTAGAGATTTTTTAATTACGGCGGGATAAGTGATAATTCACTGTCGCGAACATTCTAGAGAATTCTGCTATATAAAAGTGTTGTTAACAATTTCCAAACATAATACATAATGTACCTACTATGTATGGCTCTTGACTGTGCAATGCGATTCGCTATTTTTTTGCCCGGTTCTATGGCTTTCGCAAACCGTTTAAACTCGATTAGTCTGTCAGTCAGCGCGACCACGAGGCAATTTATGAAGACTAGACTTCTAGAATCTTCTGGTATACATTCGCGTCTTCGACCGACTTCCAGACCTTTCTAAAATGTCTGGACTGTTCGAAAACCTTCGACATCATATACGTTTTTTTTATATAAAGAATTGGGTGTGAAAGTTGGAACCTAACGAAAGCAACAAAAGAGAGGCCAAAAGCTTTCGAAATGTGGTGCTAGAAGAAAAGGATGAAAATCAGTTGGACTGGAAGTAAACGAAATAATAATACTTTCGAAGAAGTAGATGTGAATATACAAAAAAAAATTGGCTCATGTCTCCCGGCATCATACAGAATGGATAGTAATAAGGATTGATGGAGAGAGCGAAAAAATATGCTTATTTCTTATGCGAACACACTCTGTAAAATGTAAAAGATGTGACTTTAAAAAATATTTTGTTATCAATAATGAAATACATACATAAAGGTTATAATTTTACATTTCCTATATGGGAGCGTCGTTCCATTTTGAACTGTTTTGAACCCCTCCCTCCCCTCATGTAGCCCTAACTTAGCTTTTGCTTTGACCCCCTCTCAAGTGGGACATAATTTTATTTCCCTATTAATTCCAGAAGACATTTTGTGCCGTCTTCTCTAAACGAAACTATTATAAAATCAATTAAATAATTACGCAACTCGACTCTGATCCCCCCCTCCCCGCACGTAGCCCAGCGTAGCATTCTTCCTAACCCCCCTTCTCCCATTGATCAGGCCGCGTAGTTTATGGACGCTCCCTAAGTAAGACATTATTTTCCTAAATAATCACACATTAGAATAACATATTTGTTATGATGTAATATTTCCCTAACGCTTGATAAATGATAATCAAATATTAACAATACACATAGTAAAGCTGACCAACCACACAAACACCACGTGATCAGAAATAACAGTGTAATATTTTTGTAAATTTCATTTCGCAGTAAGATCCATTATTTGCCCCGTGTAGGTTAACAACCCGCCCCCTCTGTATTTTGGCTCAACTACCCCAACTAGATTCATCTACCCCCGCTAAATTCTGGAATAGGGTAGTCTCCAAATATTTTAACGTAATATAAAAACAACATTTTTTATTAGAATGTTCTAAAAACACAATTACTGGGTTTGTCCACAGAGGGATATTTAATTACGATAAATATGTCTCACAGAGACGAAGCTATTTATCTTCTACGGCGGTCCCTCATCGTGAGGATGACGCCATATTACTAATAATTAAGCAGCCGAGCATCAAATATTTACGACAAGTAAATAATTTTGAAATCGTAATATTTTTTCATACTGATATTGATAAATCTTGAAACTATCTAGGCATTTAATAATTTCATTGTTTGTCCGTCTGTCCGTAACTTCCTGTAACTTCCGTAATTTCGTTCAAATTCACGGCTGGAAGTAGGGCGCTAACCTCGTACGCGCAAGTACCAGCGCGGCACCCTAGCGACCTATATGCTATATAAATATTTAGCTTAGCAAAGACGCGAACCATTTAATGTTCCGTGATTTTTCACGGAGGTATACTGTTAAATAATAATCGGAAATTATTAATTTTAATCGAAATAATGATTAAATCACGATTATCTCACGAGACTGGGCGTCGCCTCGCGGTTCCCGGCCGACTTCGCAACGAACGAACTGTCAAAACACGACGACTCTCTCTGCGCCGCGGCGTGGTTCCGTATTTATACCCTGTTGCTGGTATTTTCTAGATTATTCTAGTGTTCAGGAGAAGGTCTCGTCGCTTCTCGGTTGTTCCAGGGGTTTCCCGAATGTTGCACATCACCCTAGATTGCTATAGGCCGTTCTCGATCCTCCGATAGTTTTGTGCCATATTTCAAGGAATTCAGACAGAGCGCAATTGCGCTTTGCCTGAATGCCAAGCAAAAGGAATTCCTTTTTCTTGGCATTCTGCCTTGCTTCAATGTGGTGTAACTAGGGAATGCAATCCCGAGTCGGGATTGCCCTTTCGGGATCCCTCGAGATTAGAATTTCCAATCCCGCGGGATCCCTAGGGATCGGGATCCCGAATATTTTTTTTTTTTTTGTTTATAGAGCTGAATAGCAATTAACGACAATGCCTTACATTTTTATATCAACAATTTTAATAAAATGTTCATTATTAATCATTGCATTAAAGCTTTTGTAGGCGTTTTTCCAAGCATCAATCAGTCAGTGTAAGTAGTAGCTAGTAGTAGTTTTTATTACTATGTTAGGTTGATAAAATACAGCAAATATTATTCAAAGCCATTTTCATTATTTGAATGTGACATGAATATAAGTTTTAAGTACTTAAAAGCTCTACAGACGTACACAATTAAGCATACAAAACATAAAAAATTTTGGTCAATCCCGATAATCTCGTCCGATTTTTCGATTCGGAATTGATCTCGTAAAATGCCTCGAGATCTCGCGGGATCGGGATTGCATTCCCTAGGTGTAACCTCTTAAATTAAGGTTGAATTAAATACATGATTAGGGGAGCTATTATTGTTGAATAAAGGATCCGTTGTTCATTCATTCACGCGTCATAAGGATCTCTCATTACGAATAATCTGTTCGCTCAGCAATCGAGATCACATCGACACGCGAAACTCCAAAATGCTGACAGGCTAATAAAAATGGTATCGTCGTTTTGCGACCGCCCTGTGGCCAGCAACTTCAGTGAGTTTCAGTGTTGTATTGTCGCTCGCCGTCGCTTCACGGAGCAACTGTCATCCGACTGTCAATCGTAGTTTGCTGTTTGCCCGCGAAGTCTCCGTAGTAGTGTTCGTGACAGTGCCGCTTTCGCGAACAGATCGAAATAACATCGCGAGGTAAGGAGAACAAAGCGAATCTTTTGCGAACGGGCAAATGCGGCGTTTGTCTTTTTCCAAATTCAAAAAGTAATGTCAGATGACAGAGAATGTGATGTCGGAATTTATTTTATTGATTCGTAAAAATGCAATTTTGTTGTAATTATTTCAGATTTAAAACTGTAAAATATTTTTTTATTCATAACAAATTTTTAGAGAACAACTCTACGTAAACTATGTAATCTAAGGCGTCTACAAAAAAAGCAATTTTACATGACAGCTGTTTGAAGTTTGGCTTTACATCCAAAATAAGCGTAATAAGCGCTTTTACACTAGTTTTTTTTTATTTTTGTTTTTCTGAGAAGAGTGATATATTATTCTCGTTTGTATTGGTACAAAAAAGTGTAAAATACATTTTTTACTTTGTGGGGATCGTCAAAATAAATCGCACCTTTAGAATTATAGACCAATTCAAAATCTGAAGATTTCATTATCATGATTTTAATATTTTTTATTTATGAGTGGGTTGATACATAACTAGAGAAAAATTTAGAAGAAAAATTATTTGAATTTTTAAAAAGTATAGCAAAATATACTTTTTTTTTTTTTTTTTTTTTTTTTTTTTAAATAGAGATGTGAACACGGAATACGTGTCACATCAATATTCTTACTATTTTCAAACTAAGCTAAGCGCTTGTACTATGAAAATAGGACTAACTTGCTAGTCTTGAGTGAGGATCGAACCCGCAACCTTTGGATCACGAGGCCAGTGTCCTAACCACAAGACCAACAAGCTACTCACTTTACTACTTATTTTTATAGAAAACTTATGGACTTAAGAATCTTTATTCAACATTTTCTCAAAACTTTAATTTTTTAGTTAAGTCTATATAATTCTAAGGGTGTGAAATGATTGATTCAATAAATTCAAAATAATTTTAAAAAATTCAAAAGACGGAATAATCGTATTTATAACTGATTTTTCAACCGAGTGGAGTTTTTAAAATCGGTATGCTTTTGATAAAATGCTTCTAAAATGTACATATCAATTGTAAATTGCCACATATTTTCAAAAACGTTAAGTATGTAAATAACATCAGAAAACTATCAAAAAGACAATTTACATCCAAATAAAAATATGTATTGTCAGAATTTTTTATTATACTTAAGGCCTTTTATATGCGACCTGTCGAGCCGATATTTCGTATCCCTATGTAGGGTCCATAAACACGGCAGAGTGGCCCAGAGGATTCTGATCGACCCAAAATAGTTAGTGCAATTTTAATCTCTGATATCTGTTTCGTCGACAAAATAAAAATGTTATTTTGACATTTGGACCAAAATTTCATTGTTTGTTAGTTTGACATTCAAAAGTTGCCTTAATACGGATCCTCATTGCAACATTAAGTAGATATTAATCCAAGAAGCGAGATTTCTCAAATATTGAATTTAAATTTTTTATTTCATGGATACGTTTTCAAATGCGAAAAATATTCAAATTAAAAAATTATACTTTATAATGTTTCCAAAAATATAACTTCATTAATTAAGATAAAGTATAGAAGTCTCACAGAGACGAATCAATATATCTGAGAAACGTGTTAGAAGTCTTTAAAGGGTGATTCAGGGCTGACGACCTGTACGGGCTGGCTTAAGAGGTCACTTTACACAATGCAACGTACACACATTATCAAATTTTTGTTAGTTGTGTGTTTATGTTCTAAATAAGTTTCTTTCATATATTCGAATGTACCATACTAGAGACATCTATGGTTCTTTCCGTGATAAAGTATACTTTACGCGGATATACGCGGAATATACGCAGCTTCTATATTTTTAAAGTGGAATATTAAGCAATATTCTTTTTAATGTAGGTATACATGATATTCATCCGAATTATTTAACACATGTCTGAAAATTATATATTTCAACAATATTACTCCAGTCCATTAAGGTTTGCATCCTGCTATTGTATATTCTGATGAAATTTAGAAAACATAAAAAATATGTATGAATAGATTTAAATTAATACTGCCAATACGACAGAATAAATATTGTTATGAAACCGGTTGACATTAAACAATAAAACCAGGCTTGATATATGGTATTTAAAGTGGAGTAGTCATTAATTAATCAGTAATGTACGTATCACGAGTAACAAATTCAGGTGCCTGGGGCGAGAGCGAATCATCAACACTTTGTATTTCACTAGAAACAATAACTACTGGTATGTATGATAACTACAAATGGCGCTCTGAATGCAATTAGGGCCAATAAGAGAATCTGTCCAAGGAAGCAAAACTAGCGGTGCATAATGGCGTTCTAACGCCAACTCTGATGTTTGGAAGTGAAGCCTGGAATTGACAAAAAGCTAACGAAAGTGGACTGAATGCAGTGGAAATGAGGTCACTACGGCGATTGTGTGGAAAATCATTGGACAATAGAGTGAGGAATGAACAAATTAGAAGTGAATGTAACGCTAGCCGTGGCGTGGCAGATAAAATAAAGAAAGGCTCGCGAAATGGTTTGGTCACGTGGAATATTGTACGAGTGAGGAAATAGCGGTTAAGAAAATTTATGAGGCGAGTGTTAAAGCCAGCAGAAATAGAAATAGAGTCCGCGAAAGACCTGGCACGATCAGATACTGCAAATATTGGAGTATGGCCCTGTTAAAAGCTTCAACAATCGTGGAGCATGCACGAGAAGATGTATGAATGTAGCCGAAGCAAAAGTGGTACGCCAGGATAGAAGAATATGGCGTTCTATCCTCTCTACCTACCCCTGGTATGATGATTAGTGAGTTAGTTATGATAACTATTCCCATGTTTCTTCTGCCGCAGCGAGTAGTGATGAGACTAACCGTGATTGTAAATGCGCGTGATTGGTGTTACATTGTAACGATGATTGGTAGCTGTTACTAAAGAACGGTTACCGATGGCGATTACAATCGGACAAATATCACATTCGCAATTCACCTCATCACTGGAAGCGAGGGTCTAATTTCATGTCAAGTATGTATACGCTTTGCTGATAACGAGTTTGTTCGTGAAGTGTTTGTTTAAGTCCATTGTCTATTTTAGTTTACTTTCACTTTATCAGAATCATTCGCATTTCGAATAGACGTACTCGAATGCACCAGTTTCTTCACTTTTAATGGCATCAAGCGATCTTTGACTGCAGTCTTTAAACAATACAGAATCAACGGTAGTTTAGACATAAAGTGGCATCGAAAACGAGAAATTCCGCTTCACAAATGTAATTACATTTCAACACAATTATCTAGACGAGACATTAGCATTAGATGCTGCATCTTGCAGTTTGAGCCAACCGTGTTCTACATACAGGCATGTGTGTTTGATTATTCGTTTTGAGCATGCTCATTCATGACCATGCTTAAAATAAGCATGCTAATAACGAGCAAGTGTGTACAGTTGTTAGGGAATGCTAGTTTTGAGCATGCTAATGAGCATGCTCAAAAATGAGCATGTGTATCTGTTACTTAAAGTTAGTTTTACTTTAAAAAATAATTGTTTAATATGTGGATACTGCACGGATGATGTTAAAGAATCGATTACAAATGTATGCAAAAAAAGTGTATAAAAAATGTTTAAATTTTTTTATTTTATTTACTTATTTTAAAATAATATTTCTAATTATAATGTATTTACGTCGCACTACTATTTTTTTTAGCTAATTTCTTCCATAGAAAAGCCCTAAGGGCGTATAAATATATAAATATAGGAGAGGTCCAGGAAGACGAAGGAAATCCCGGCTGGAAATCTTAAGACAATGGTTCCTGGCTTAGTTGGAACTGCTGCTAGAAGATAATGATGGCCAACATTATCGTTAACGTTCTATATTCGGACCACCTCTAGAAGAAGAGACTTGAATAATATCATAGAGACAAACCATACTATCTTCTTCTTCTTCTGCAGCTTTCGTATCTCAACTGCTGGATATAGGCCTCTTCCATACCCTTCCAACCTCCCCCGTTGTTTGCTAGTTGTAGCCATTTCTTCCTTCACAGCGTCTATATCTTGGCCCGTCTCTTTTGAGGTCTTCCATCGCCTCTTTTATACTCCCAAGGTCTCCACTTTAGAACTCTGGGAGTCCATCTTGTGGCATACTGCCTTGCACCAGATTTTCCCCTTTGCTATTTTAGCTTCACTACACGATCCACGACATCCACTACTCTAGTTCTGCGCCTAATTTCATCATTTCTTATTCTATATCTGGATCTCTCCATGGATTGTTGCGTACATTTGAGCTTTTCTACACTTTTCTTTGGGTAAAAGTTATCGTCTCAACTCCATACGTCGAAAATCAGACTACAGTTTTGGGTATTGCTACAAAAACCTCTGCTTCTGATTTCTACGGTAGCAGCAACCGTTATTAAGTCTGGTTGAAGCAATTTACATTCGCATGACATCAAATGAACAGGTCACAGGTCAAGCGTGCTAATGGTCGAAGGACGGTTTAGGCAGCTGGGCTTAATTGTTTTTTTGATCTATCGAAGAATGTCAAGTACCTACACATATAAAAGATATATAGGTATAATGTGGTTTCCCAAATATTTTTTTTTAAATAAAAGCTTTTTTACGTTGCTCTGAAAAGAGAATATATTTTATTAACAAAAGAACATAATATTTCACATTAAAACTTAAAAATAATAAAAGTACACATCATACCTGAAAAGAGAAACAACATTTAAAGCTATTATTTTATATTAGAAACTTTATCAATTATTAAATATGTATTATTCACCGGTATGTTACAATTTTCTCAATAGGTCGATTGTCAGTTGTTTGTGAAAGAATTTTCACACAAACTTAAACGTTCCATTTTAACAATTCAAATTAAATGAAGATCAATAGGTAGCTACCGATCTTCATTTACACAGGTACAAAAAATATATGTATACAAATATACATGTGTTTATATATGTGTTAATAATTCGGAAAAATGCCATATACACATACAAAGAATGTTGCTTTAAAAACTCCAATCTACAACCGAAGAGCGTTCATGAGAAGATGTATGAAAGTGGACGAAGCAAAAGTGGTGTGCCGGCGAGAAAAGTGTACCGATCTACCCCTCTGCGAAACGGCGTGATGGTTAGTTAGTTACATGGTTACTTTGATAACAGGATGAAACAAAATAAGGATTTTCACTCATACAATACAAGAGGCGCCGACAGCGCAAGATTTCTAAATAAAAAGATAAACCAAATTGTCTAATGTATGTACAAAGGCCTTGAAATCTTCGGTAGCCTACCGAAAACAATACAAACACAGTAAATATAAAATAGTTTAAACTGGAGTGCAAAAAGTTTATAATGAAAAACTTTTAATGACTAGATTATGTAATATAATAAGTTTATTTATATTAAGTTTAGGTATACTTACCCATTTTCCCATATAAAAATATAACTTCGTTTTTACGAAACAAGGTGTGCAAGTCAAACATATATACAATTTACAAAAATTTGATAGATGTGGTAGGCTATCATGGGTGGAATTGGTGGACATTACATTATGTAAAGTTATCACTTAAGCCAGCCGTACGGTAGGTCGTAAGCCCTATGAACACCCAAAGGTCTTCCATACCTACTTTCCCATATAAAAGTATAGCTTAGTCTCTATGAAACATCTATAATGTGTAATTCGGATCAGTCAAGTCCAAGCATTCTGCGAAGAATTTGTTTCCTAATCCTTGGGGGTTCCTTCTATTTTTTCTGTTATGTGTGCGGAATATAAATTCGAATGTGCAATTTTCTCGCGCTAATAAATTATTATACTTCATAAGCGAGTACAGGCCTATTGCCCGCCCAACATAACTTGGCGTGCGGCAGGATTGGAACTAAAACCCGCCCCGCCCGCACCCGGCGGCAACCCCTCGCCCTGTCATTCAGTACAATTTTGTATTTGCTCGGGAGCTGTGACATCTTGATATACACTGAAATATTATGTCCAAAACAACCAAAACAGTCCGGGGTGGTGCAAGAACAATTGCCAATGAAGTATTAAAGTTTTGCGAAGCTGAAAAAGCAAATAATGGACCGATATTACCGTCTGATAGTTTGACAGATAGAGCGGCCGCCGCGGAGAGCGCTGTTACCCGACCAAATTTATATTGACAATGGTCACCGGACATTCGGTACATTATGTATTGTGTAATAAATTTACAAGCTGGCAACTTCTGTTTCGCGACAGGGGCGACCTCCCTCGCACGCCAAGTTATCGTGGTGGCACTCTAATTAGGAATGATTGACTTTATATTAAATGTACGATATTCCAATGAAATGTTGATGTTTCCTCCCATTAGATTAGAATAGATTAATCATTAAAAAAAGTATCGGTCAAAGCTCGGTTTATTAAGGCAAACTTAAAATCTGGTTTTGCAACTTTCTTTCTGTGGAGTCCTTTTGTTGTTTCTCTCGTATAGTTTTACTGAAACATTTGTTATCTTCTTGACCTAAAAACATCAGGAATTCGACCCTTGAAGGAGGTGCCTCCATCTTGGGTAACTGCAGTTCCTATTTCTCTAACAGGTTCTTTATCTGCTTCCTTGGGTTAATAGGGTTGTGATTTAATCGATATATAAATACAGTGTTATTCAACACAAGGGTGAAAGCGCAGGATTGAGAATAAGCCGAACAAAAACTGAATACATGGAGTGTGACTTTGGAGGAAGAGTAGACATAGATTGTGATATACTCATCGACAACAAGACAAAGCTACCCAAAGCGTCACACTTTAAATACCTTGGATGCACGTTAATGGCTAATGCTTGTGTAGATAAAGATTTAAATCACCGTACCAATACAGCATGGTTGAAGTGGAGATCTCTTTCTGGCGTACTCTGCGATAAAAGAATGCCTATCAGAACCAAAGGCAACGTGTATAAAACAGTGGTAAGACCTGCAATGATGTATGATAATAATAATAATATTTGGATAACTTATATAGCACCGTTTTCGCGAATACTCACCTCAGGGCGCTTTACACAGAAAAAATATTAACTTACTTCTAAAAAAGAAGAAAACTTATTTACTATTACTTATTCACTAGGTGGCATGCAAGAAATGGAATTAAAATTGAATACTATAATAGTTGGGAGTGTCTGAAAAAATTAGGTGTTTTCGCAGAGTGCACAATAGGAGTGGAAAATATTAGCTAGCGTTGTTGTGGTCAGATTCTATAGGTTTTTATAGGATTGTCTAAATATATGGGTCTTAAGTTGTTTTTTGAACTGTGGTAAGCTGTCTGTTTGTCTCAGTTTATTAGGTAGTTTGTTCCATAACTTTGGTCCAGCCACCGCGAAAGTACGATCACCGAAATTAGTTTTGTGGACGCGATTTACTTCAGCTAACCTATTTGTATTAGATGTTGGTGCTGAGCGAAGTGTTAGTTGTCTATTACTTGCGGAAAATGGAATGCAGAAGTCGGTTATGTGTTGAGGGGCCATGTTGTGAATAACCTTAAATATTGTAAGGCAAAGCTTATATTCAATCCTCTCTGGAAATCTAAGCCAGTGAAGGTTTTGAAGATGGTTTGAGATGTACGCAAACTTTGAAATGCCGGTGGTGTATGGTGCAGACGCGCAACATCCAAAAAGCACGAACAACAGCTGCATACAACTGAAATGAAAATGTTGCGGTGGGCAGGCGGTATACCACGCATTAACAGAATCCGCAATGAGTATTTCAGAGGGTTCTTTAAAGTGAAGTAAGCAGAATGTGATGGTATGGTCACGTCACGCGTAGAGATGAAGACTTCTCGGTGAGAAGAGCATTACACATTCAAACTAAACCTAAAGGTAGAGGCAGACCCCCAGCAACAGGGTGGATAAATATTTATTTATTTATTTATTTAACGCCCTTATGGGCTTTTACAAAATATACAAAATATAAAATAAAAATAAATCACATAAGACAGATAGATATACAGTTAAAAAGATTAAAGTACATAAGTATTATAGATTTGTGTAAATTAAAAAGAGAAGTTTAAACAGGAAGAAGAAAAAATAAAATTTTATTTATCCATTACCATTTTGTTGAGACGTAAAGATTTGTTTCAATTTAGTTCTATACACAGTTATACTATCAGCAAAAATGTCGACCACCTCCGCATGTTCATTCCCTAATCTGTGTAGTCTGGGGATTACAGAGTTTGATAATGCATTAGTTCTGACATTTTCACCATAATAGAATAATGCACTGTGTCTTGATGACCTCCATGGTGCATATAAGTCGATCAGACTAACAATCTGGGGGCAATCAATCAATATTGAAAGGGAGCTGGCAGCGCAAGATGTTCCCATTGTGACAACCCAGGACAGAAGATCCTGGCGCCTTCGTACGAGGAGGCCCGACCCTGGATGAACCGGGATAGGTGGGCAGGGAGGAGAAGAAGAAGAGATAAATACAGTGTTATTAAAATATTTACAGAGTGGGCCAACAGCCACATCTCTTTCGTTTAGAAAAATTTCGTTACGTGTCGCAATTAGACACACATATAACGTTTTCCACTCTTTGAGGCATCAATTATATGATAAGATTTAATCATAACCTTTTAACGCACAACGGAAATTTTCCACGCCTGCACGAAACCAATTACCGTAGATTTCCTTGATATTTGCCGCCAGGACCTTAATTTTCTCTAATTCGGTGGTCAGTAATGCTAGGTTACCAGGGCCTAATTTTATTTTGTGAGCTATCTATATCACTGTTTATTGAGAGTAGGCGAGGAGTTCTTTTTATTTATTAACAGAGACGATAGAACTGAAGGTAAATGTCAAGATAATATGGCATCCATACGCTTGACAGATATGATGAAGCCTTCCGTTGACGGTTGAAATGAAAAATACTCTAGGAATAGATGGAGCTAATCGTGAATTTTCAATGCGATGACTGATAGCCACAGATGTTCAATCAAAAGCGCTACAATGGTGGTAGGTACTACAGGGATGATACGTGGTTTCACCAAATTGAGTTGTTGAATTCACAACCATTGCGATGCATTGTATCTAAACTTGAGCAGACACCCTCAGAACTAATCGTCAGAAATAATTATTCTTCGTTCCACCTTAGGGATGACAGAATATGCACCGTTTTAAGAGATAAGCGAGTAGAGAATGTCAAAAGCAGATCATCCAAAATACGAAAAGACAGCAGGCAGAAATGACAAGAAGAAGAATTCTTTGCTTTGCTACTTATCAATGAAAAAAATTGCATGAAATAACTGTGCAAATAAATAGCAGGGGACGCATATACCAACCTAAGAACATCGAGCATCGTTGATGTCTTTAAATGATGTCTTTATTCCGTATTTTTTTATTCTTCTTCCTCAGCCATCATCTTTCTACTGCTGGATGTAGAGCTCTTCCATTCCATTCCATTCCATTATTTGCTAGTTGCAGCCATTTCTTCCCCCCACAGCGGCTATATCGTCGGTCCATCTCTTTTGAGGTCTTCCGAAGCCTCTTTTATTTTCCCAAGGTCTGCATTTCAGAACTCTGGGAGTCCATCTTGTAGCATTCCGCCTTGCAACATGCTTTGCCCATCGCCATTTTAGCTTCGCTACACAATCCATCTCTTAGGCTTACGCCAAGCATGGATCGTTGCGTGCATTTGAGCTACAATTCTACACTTTTCTTTGTAAGGGCCATCGTCTCCAATCCATACGTCATCACTGGCAGTATGCGCGATTCGGATGCTTTTCTTTTTAAGCTAATTGAGATCTCTTCGTTGTCGAAAATGTGTTCGAGTTTGCCAAAAGCAGTCCAGCTCATTCCTGTTTGTCTTGGCTTATTCCGTATTCATGATCTTATTCATAGATAATATATCTGATTAATTATTTAAATTTGTCACTCTCGGTACATGGTTTTTCGCGTAAGGATGTGAAATATTACAAGAATTTAATCACGTGACTTAACTTTTTTCTTCTAAATATATTTTTCAAGAAAAAATTTCAAATTGATATCAGAATGATTCAATTTCCCGGATGTATGTATAAAAAATACGATTATCTGATAAGGTACTGTAAGATCCGTAGGTTAAGGATAGTTAAAAAGATACTTATCTTGATTATGGATAAGAATGATGACACTAAGTTTTTTATTTCCTTTAGGTAAATGATTCACGGATTTTCAGTAAAAGTCTGTAATATAACTTCACATATCAAGCCAAGGTTTCCTGCCCTGGAGTTAGTCTCAAAACACTTCAAGATAGTGCAATACGTGTTGTGTAGTAGTTCACCGTCATGGATGTAAGTTAAAGATTTATATAGCAGTATAATTCTTTTATTTAATATCACTGTTATAATATTACTAGCTGTGCCCATAAAATTCTCCTTCCAGAACTTTCAAGAAATTTATCGAATGTACAGGAACCTTCTAGACACACCTCTAGACACATTCCGCCACTTAGTTTAGAACCTTATAGAACTTTCGGGAATTTTCTAGAACCTTCTCCTTCCAGAACTTTCTAGAGCAGGTTTTTCCGGAACCTCCCAGACTCACCGACACAATCGGCGCGCCTATTTTGAAATAATCTGAAGCATTTGCGACCTTCCCATAACAAAACAATGTGCTAGAAAGCACATTTTCGTCACCCACTCCCACCCACGCACAGCCACCCCCACCAAACTCGCATATTTTCGATGTGACACCAAGGGCTATCCACCACCATAACCATCGGTGGGTGGTTGTGGCTGGTTGTGGAGAAAACTTGTCGGGTAGGGAAACAATTTGACAATTTGCGTTTATTTAAAATGAAACTCCGTAATCTCATTTATGACTATTGATTTGATACTTCTTTAATTGAATCCCATTCCCTCCCTCTCCCCACCCCTCCCATTTTATGCATTATCATAATTTAAATCTTTGAAATATTTATTATTTATCACATATTCTTTATCATTGTTTTTTATTTAGTTTTTATTTTTTTTATTACCAGCTTCGAGGAAACTTTACTGGTCATACTCACGAATATTTTTTTGACATTATATAAAAAAAATTAAAATTGTACTGTATGTTTCCCAAACAAATAAATAAATAAACTATATATATTATATATAATATATATACTATATATATATCAAATTGTTTTCAATAGATTCAACTCGATAGCCTCAATTTAAGATAACATGGCGTGTTATCTTAAATTCTATATCCAAATGCTGGTATTTTCGAATTTTCTAGATTATCCTGGTGTTTAGTAGAAGATACTCGTCGCTAGATGTAGATCACCCTAGATTGCTATAGGCCGTTCTCGATCCTTCTATCGATCGATATAGTGTTGACATATAACAAGGAATTCTGTACGCAATCTCTTTTGTTATTTCGTTACGATATTTACATCTTCGCACATTTCTTGTCGTGGGCACAGAAATCATTACATATACACGTCTCGTGATTGTATGCCTGATGGAGAAGCCGCATTATGGACAGTCCAAAGGAATGAGTACATTATGTAAATCATTAGGCTACGCTATTACGAGAAGTGGTACATTACTAGATGATTATTCCATTTGGTAAACAGTGGCATCCAGTGCCGCAGCAAAAAATCGACAAGCCCTCGGGCAAGCATTTAGGTATGGCAAACGTACCCCGCTCTCAAAAACACAATTTCACATTGGTTTACAAGCTAATTATTACATGCCCTTTGAGCTGATTTACCCTACCTTTAGCGTGGGGTACATTGAATCAAATGATACAATAATTTTTTATCTTGTATCTTTCTTTAATTAACTTTTTTTTTTTGCCCAGACCTCGTATATATATATATATATGCAGATGTATTGATCAGATATCTTTATGCTATATATATTTGCACTTCTTTTTATTCTTATCTCTTGTCCTTTTTACTAAGTAGATTTGTCCTTTCCTATCCATTCCTTATTCTCCTTTTACCTCTAATTCTTTGACTCCCATAGTTTGTCCATAACTTAAAACTTTCACTTTTTTTGTTTTTTATTCTATAACTCAAGTTATTATTGCTTTATGTTAAAACACAACAGGTTAATTCTGTGGAAACTTGTAAGATGGTCTCTTCACTGTTCAATAATCATGCATAATCTCTTTATATGTACTGTTAGCTTCCCATAAATAAATAAATAAATTAATTAATAAAAAAACTAACCCATAAAAACCAAGTTCTTATTTCACTCCCATTCTTTGTAAATTAAGTTTACCATCATGTAATTAAATAATGAAACATGTCTAGACAAATATCTATGTCAAAAATCTCTTAAAAAATATCTCTTTATTATTTGATTTCTTCCCAAAAAACCGAAGTGTGCCGTCATCTGTGAACCAATTCTCATAAATTTTCGAAATTCGTAGTGAAGTACCTATTATACCTACCGACGGAGTGATTCAAATTTTAAATATTCCGTGACGACATAAGGCCGCCGCGTTGGTAGTAATCAAACTTTTGTAATCATTCCAATTTGAAAAAAACCATTAAAATTTCTAAAAATCCAAAATTATACTATAATTATTATTTTTTTTAACGAAAATTTGATAGATCTTCTTGATCGTTGTTACGAGTCTACTTGCAAAGTTTCAACTCGATTGGATCACGGAAAAAGGGTTAAAAATCGATCCAAAGTTTTTTCGTCAAGAAAACAAGCAAGCAGACGCCACGAGTTAAAAGAAAGGAAGTAAAAATATGTGAAGTTTAAATAGTATTTCTAATCATAAAATTAAATGAAAATTACTATGTTACCTTTACGCCAGTTTAATAATATTTTTAAATTATACAACTTATAAAAATAACAATAGTCGCTCATAAGGATAGTAAAATGAATATTTTTGAATGTTTGGAAATTAAAATAAACTAGAACGCGGGTAGTAATTTGCTTAATATTATTACTTTTATTTTTTGACCTACTCTATAAACTTCATACAAAAAATTATTACTTATAAAAATATTGAAAAATAACATGTCAAACAATACTGAAGGCAACCGTGCCGTAAAACTGCTGTGCAGTTTGGCATATGCATGTATCAAAAATAAATTCTGAAAAAAAAACTCTTCTCCTCTTTTCTCAGTATTACCGTTACAACCATCTACTAGTAACTTCGGCTCATTTTGTCAGGACCCAACTGTGATGTATCTGGATGAACGTCTGTCGGAATGAATGAGAGAGACAGACAGAATGAGTGAGTGGATGGGTATAAATAGGGATGTCGCCCCCGGAAACATTAATCAGTCCGCCCTATACCTCCGCGGGTACAGGTCGTTCTCCCGATGACGTCGAATATGACTTCAACGAAACGTCGAGAATCGTTTCTTGGAAAAACATATGGTTAATATAAAATATCAGTAACCATTTACAGTTAATTTTTTTATTTTTTTTTTGGATATTCCTGCTTTTATACCTTACATATTCATAATGTTCATACAATAGAAAGAATTCAACATAAATTTTTACGCTACATAAATTTCCGTCTCCATATCCCAATAGAAAATCTTAACTATACAAACTTATTATATTTTACCGGTTTATTGCCACTATCGGACAGGAGAGTTTTATCCGATCTGATTTTATTATATAAAATTGTAAACTCGCATTACCACAGCCCTGAAATTTTGTCCTTAATAATGTTCCATGTACCCAGTCGAACTACTCGAGTGCCGACGCCTTTTTACTGTGACAATACTAGAACAAATGCTCACTACAACTCGCTAGTACCTAGAATACACAGGTTAGGTAACAATTATACAAACATAGCGGACGTGTTTGGTTCTGGCCTGTCACAGTATAGGGGCGCGATACTGAGAGCGCTTCATTCCGCCATAATGTAAATTATATACACTTTTTTTTTTTTGTTTTTCTCTCTGTTTATATTATTTTTGCAAATAACTGTTATATACCTACATATGTAAAAGCCTATTTAGGCGTAAATGAATGAATAAATAAATAAATAAATAAATGTAAATCTTAAAAATTCACTGATATGTGGAGTGAAAATTCATATAGATGTGCAATACTTGTTATAGTAATACGTTACCTAAATTATATGGGGGATATAAAAGCAAAGCAGTATTCGGAAAATGTTTTGAATGCAGACATCCGGGATTACTAATTTTAAATACACTGAATTCTAGAATTTATGTATCTGACCCTTCAAAAATCATGTTTCCAATAAATTATAGGTTATGTTTCCTATAAAATCTCGAATCAGTACATCAATTTTTTTGGATTTCGTTGCGTTTGCTCTTGTACCCCACATATGATGTAATTAACTTGTGATTTCTTGTTTTGCTACGGTTATTTTTTTTATTCACAGAAAATATATGCAGAATATAATCTGGCGATTTCCCACTTAGACTAACTAGGCCTGTTGTATGGATATTACATTGCTTATTTCTTTTTCACTTCTGTTATTTTATTCTACAAGAATAATGCTAACACATGTGAAAACGGTAGTATTGACATTTAAATTTATGTAATTTGTGTATGAATAGTTATGTCAGCCTTCATTCTATTTAATATTCTTTTTTTACTCTAAATCATTTTGCAATTAAAGTTAAACATGTTTAGTAATTGATTCTATTCCAAACAGAAACAGAAAAGCCTAAATGAATAATCTGCCTAAATGATTTTTATTTGCATTTCAAATCAATTATCGACTAAATGAAATTTCTCTCTTCCGGGTAATAATATTTGTACACATGTAATTGCGTTTTAGTTTGAGTACCGACAAACAGAGGTTAATGTGTCATCTGTGTCGCATATCACTTCCGGGATTTATTGTCTTAAACGTTGGTGTCTCTGATTCGTACCACGTACGCAGGTACTCTTGACTTTCTTAAGAGGTTATCAGTCATCAGGATTGCGATAAGAATGATTGAACCATAATCATCCGTATTCTGAAAATAACAATGTCTGGATCTTTAAGATCTTTATCCCAACACTTAATAGACGATAATAAAAATTAAAAATGTCCAGAGCGGATTTTGTAATTCTACGGCTCAAATACACTGTATTAAAAGATGATATAAGAAAGATTGTTTCTTACAAACGTATTAATTTCTTCATCCACAGCGTCCAGGTGAAATATCATGACGAAACTTGTCACGACCGCATTACCGCGTATTCAAATCTTCCCATCTTGATATTTGACAGATAACAATTTACATATTTCTCCCTCCCTCTATATCTATCTCATGTAGAAACTTACAGAAACAAGCACCGGCGTAAAGCTATGTCTCGTTTAGTTTTAATTTTTATTATCGTCTATTAAGTGTTGGGATAAAGATCTTAAAGATCCAGACATATCTGTCAAATGTCAAGATGGGAAGATTTGAATACGCGGTAACGCCGAACGCGGTCATGATAAGTTTAGCCATGATATTTCATCTGGACGCTATGGATGAAGAAATTAATACTTGTAAGAAACAATCCTTCTTATATCATCTTTTAATGCAGTGTATTTGAGCCGTAGAATTACAAAATCCGCTCTGGACATTTTAAATTTTAATTATCGTCTATTAAGTGTTGGGATAAAGATCTTAAAGATCCAGACATTGTTATTTTCAGAATCGGGCCGATTATCAGACATCGGATTCATACTGCAGCGACCTGGGAGCTTCTTAAATTCTTCAACAAATTAATGCGTCCCTATAAAAGGAGTCTGTCTACACTGTTTGTCCGATCGGACCCAAATTTTGCATACTTATTCTTTAAGACCCGTCGGGTAACCTAGGCGACATTTCCATCCTCTCCTTTTAACCCTTCCTCTCCCCTGATATATTTTCAAAGCAAATCTGTACCGTTCTACCGAATTATGCAATATTCTTAAGGACCTGGTGGTAAACATTTTCCCCCCTGGACATCCCGTCCACCCGAGCCTAGGTTACATGGAAACATGTTTTTTAAGAGGCTTTGCATAACAATGGAATCTTTTTTTCCCCTCACAATCTTATTTTTAACTTAATCCTCCCCCGTGCATCGCCGGGTAGGAACAGCTGGTGAATAATAAAAAATACATTTGTTTTGTGACAGAGTTGTTTATCACTGTTGGGATTTTGTACCAAACAAGACAATAAAAAAAAGAATGACCAATTTGTCGTAGAAATATTACGCGTATATAGGTAAATAGCGATGTTGTTATACTGAGATAGGGGGTTATTAGTGGTGACTACAATACGAATATTGGAGATTTCTCTCCATACCTCGATTTATTGGAACATCATCATCAGGGATCATGCACGCCAGCTTGAAAAATGTAGTTTCTAGAAAAACACATTCAAAGTTTTGAGTAAAGTTTCAGTACGGTATACTTGCATTTTTTTTAATCGGCGATTCCTGCTCCGTACAATCGAACTTCCTCCACTTCAAAATGTTCATATTAGTTAAATAAACATTATTTAGTTATAGAGTATAAAAAAGGTTTTATGGGGTAATCCATCCGCAGATAGTCGGGCAACATCTATCATCTATTGTCACCGAAATCGCTGTCTGTATCTGCAAATAATTGTAATTTTGAAAAAACATTTGAGGACATGATTTTAAATGTCTTAGCTATACATATCGTGGGCCCTTTAAACGCCCAAAAACACTTCCGTACCCACCTACTTTCTCATGTAAAAAATAGCTTCGTCTCTACGAGACTTGTATCATATATCTTACATAAATAAATTGTGATTAGAATGATATCTACAAACAATACGACGTAGTTGAATTATACTTATATAATGTCGATAATCAATTGATGAGTGGCGAACAAAGTGCGTCTCAAAATATCCACCGTTATCAGGTTAATCGGTGCCAACAATATCAAATAACCCAAAACGTATAATGATTGACAGAATTCTGCTCAAAGCTGGGAGCGGCCGTCCAAGGCGCGGGCGGACCTTCTGTCATTATCTGAAATCATTGTGTCGCACCGCACAATGAAGCTGCTATGTACGAGTATACACGACACATCGTTTCAATTATAACGAGGGATGCGTTCGGAACCTATACCGATATAACGACAAAATGGCGAGACCATGTTAATTTGACCGTGGAACGATTGAGAAAATTGATATACGTTTTTACTCCCTTTATAATTAACTCGTGGCGTCTGCTCGCTCGCTCGCCGTTGAAAAAACTTTGGATCGATTTTTGACCCTTTTCCCGTGATCCAATCGAGCTGAAACTTTTCATGCAGACTCGTGGCGATGATCAAGAAGATCTATAAATTTTCGTTGAAAAAATAAATAATTATAGTATAATTTCGGATTTTTAGAAATTTTAATGGTTTTTTCAAATTGGAATCATTATAAAAGATAACGTCGCGGAATATTTTCTAAATTTGAATTACTCCGTCGGTATACATAATAGGTACTTCACTACGAGTGTCGAGAATCTAAATTGACTGACAAATATTTGTAGAATTTAATCTTCAAAGCATGAAGTGTCTTATCAAAGCTCAAAATATCTGACATTTTAGAAATATATTAAATTACTGTAAGTTTAGTGTTATGTTATATGTTTTAATTCGTCTTTAATTGTTGTTATATTTTACAAAGAAAGGGAGTATAATAAAAACTTTATTTTTATGGGTTACTTTTTTTTTCATTCTAGGTACGCAATATAATAAACAAAATTACTATTATAATGGTGTATTACGCGTTGGTGCAGTCCCTCTTATAGTACGGTATTATTGGATGGGGAGGGGCTTATAAGTTCACCGTACGGCCATTCATCATAATACAAAAAAATATTATTAAAACGATTCTCAAAAAACCTTATCCTACTGAAAATATATTTCAAGAATTTAATGTACCATTACTCACGAAATATATATAAACAAACTGCCTATGACAAATTTACAAAGATTATTTTATAAATAAATCTCACCTCTTAGACAGTATAAGTAATAGGCTTAGAACAAGGGACACACAAAGTTACCAACTTTAAGAACCACCATGGCACAACATCATTATACATACTTGGGAGTTAAATGTATTGTATAATACATTGTTGTCGCAAAACAAATTTCAAGAAAGGAAAATCCTTGATTTTGGACAACGATGTATTTTGTAACATTGCCCACATGTCTCAAATGGTTTCTGTATAAAAAAATACTATTTTAGAAGTAGTAATTTATTTAGGACGACGACTTAGATAAAACTTTTTTTCTCATATTAAAGTAATTAACCGATTTTTTTTTCAATAATTACGAAAATATAAGCATTAATCGACAGGCCGCGGCCAAAAAATTCTTTTTTAGTGTCTTAGTAAAAATCAATAGATTCTGAATATTTATATGTAGGTAGAGTATGTTTTGTTATTAAGAGTATTAAGCTAGCAGCATGATGATAAAACTATACTGAAATAATTAAGAAATACTAATAAAGTTATACATTTTTAATTGTGTAATAAATTTTTACGTTTTTTGATAATATTAAAACCATTTGTAAGAGATGCTTTTTAACGTATATTCTATTTACACATGCACTTTGAATCTTCATACAATATATAAAAGTTAGTTTTTTTTAATTAAAACACGTTAATTACTATTTTAAAATAAAAATTCATAAGCATGAAATATGTCAACAAATGACGCAGTTTTAAAAACAGTTTGATTTTAAAACTATATCTGCATTATATTTTCATTTTTTTACAACTTATGGAATAAATATTGGAGTAGTTGGAAATTCAAAGTGGACGCGTAAATCAATATATTATTAAAAAGCATCTCTTAAAAATGCGTTTTAAAATCATCAAAAAACGTAAACATTTATTGCACAATTGAAAATTTATAACGTTATTAATATTGAAAATTTCTTAATTATTTTAGTACAATTATATCTTCACAGTGCTAGTTAACACTTGTAAGGAAACATGTTCTGCGTACATTTAAATATAAATATTCAGAATCTATTGATTTTTTCTGACACTGAAAATGAATTTTTTGGCCGCGGCCTGTCGATGAATGCTTATATTTTCTTAATTATTGTTAATAATGTTCAGTTCATTACTTTTATGTAAGAACAAAGGTTCTATCTAAGCTAACATCCAAAAAAAATGTATTCTAGCATACATACTTCCGTATTCTGAACTGAGAAATATGGCTATTTCTGCATCTGCATCTGCACAATTGTATAACATTGTGACGTCGTTTTTTTGACGTTTTATGTTTGACAGGTTTGAAATTAATGAATTATTAGAAAGCTCATTATTCGTAATTGTGAATAATTTAACTTTTGTTTACGTTTTAGAGCTTTCTGATTGATTGAATTCATCAATTTCAAACATGTCAAACTTAAAACATAGAAATTGGCTGCAGTACAATGTTATACATACCTGTCAAGATTGGGATAAAGATCTGACATCCCAATATTGCTATTTTCAGAATAGTACAGATATTCTTACATAAATTAATATTAAAAACCCACATTTTCGAACAAAAACGCCGAAATATGCATTTGCAGTGAATGTCCAGCTGAAATCAAGATATTTCATAGATGTCACAAGTGACGGACGACATTCAGGTATTTGTAAGTCTTACAGTCCAACCGAAGTCTGATTTGAAAGAAAAATGATCTTTTAACAGGCTATACGATTTAATTAATTCGAATTATTGTGTATGAGGTATAATTTTTTGAATATTTTTATATTAATGTCAGTGAAATTTTCTTGGTACACGGTAAAATTTAATTAAAATAATCGATTTTTTAATGGTTTAATGGACACTACAATATAGTAAACAGAACGTTTAATTTTTGTCTTTTTTAAAACGATATATTTAACAACTTGTCGAAAAATATTAATGTCTGAATAGCACCACTTCTTTTTTAAACTTTATAAAATCAATTTGTAAATAAAATATATGGTCTTTATTTAAAAATATACGAGATTATGTGTACCAAAGATAACTAACTATATTGCATGAAAACTAAAATAGTGTTTCGGGGTTATAATTTTTTTGATGTTATAACAATATATTTGTTCATATTTTTTTAAGGAAATGCTTCAAGAGTGGATGGATCTATCATAATAAAATTGATTAAAAGACTGTCTAGCTATGGGTTTTGCAAAATGATTTAATAAGCTTACGTTAACACGCTTAGCAAATCGAGAGCAAATACGAAAATCGTGTACACAGTGTAATGTTCGCAACGTTTTACTTCCAAACATATGTAATATATGATAACAAAAATGAATCATTGTGTTGTATTATGTGTATCAAGATAACAATAACATAAAATAAATAATATAATGCAGACAGGCGCCTGTAGTTAAGTCAAACACGAGATGATACCGTTTTTATCATCAACAAACGTCTTCGTTTTTAATTTATTTTTTCAGTCAAGATAAAGTATCAACTCACATACCTCTGCCGAGCTCTATCTATCCCCCACATAATGTTCTGTAAGAGACTGTGTTTCTCATTGCCGACTTGGACGTAGTTCTGCAGAAAGCATCCAACACAAAAAACATGGAACTGAGAAAATCGCTTCAAAAATTTGAACCTATAAACATGTCGATATATTAATCATTATTGCGTATTTTTTTGCATAGACCTCATCGTTAAAACATTATTTATTACTATTTATCATAAAAGTGTAGTCTAAAAATTTATTGACCTGGAACTTATTCCTAAAATTGTATTTAGTGATTTGCGTTAGTCTGAATATTATTCTCAATATATTTTATCATTTATTATTTTTCATTTTAATTATTGATTAACCGTAAATAGTGTGTATTAAGTATATTATATCATATTCAAATATTCACAAAATATTCATACTTGTACTTTAAAGTCACTCTAGGACCATCTATTAGGGTCATTAATGACCTGTTGACGGTCTGTTTGTCAAAAAATAAAAAAGTTAAAAAAAAAGAAATTGTAGGAGTGTTTTTTTTAATGTAATCCGGCCACATTCTGAAATAAGCCATAATGCTATTTCAGAATGCGTGACATTGCCGCCAATTCAATTCAACCAATTAGAAAGCTCATTATTCATAATTGTGAATAACTTAACGTTTGTTTAAGTTTTAAGGTATATCCGCGAAGATCAGAGAGATAGCTGGATTGCTAATAAAGATCTTAATCAAATGAGTACAAAATATCTTACATGAATAATTGGGCAAGCGAAGGCTGCAGAAGGCAGTCCAAACGAGGCACCCATCAGCAAGATGGGTGCCTCGTTTGGACTGTTTTGACATGTTTAAGCGCAACACGGAAGAGTTTCTGCGGCGTTCCGTGACTGTTGACGAGTACTAGTATCAAACAGTCTCCACGAGGCCTATGTCAATAACCTCAATAACCAGCAATTGATTTTCTCAGATGCTGGGCTCGTTTTCGGTGCTCGGGAAGCACCTGAAGATCAAGCCTGGAAAGGCTTCCATCGACAACCTGGTCTTCTGGCTCCACTACAGGGCCACGTTTATGATCCTCATTCTCTGCACCATCCTCGTCTGCTCCAGAGAGTACATCGGGGAGCACATCAGGTGCATCGTGGACAAGGGCGTTCCTGAGAACGTCATCAACACTTTCTGCTTTTTCACAAGTACCTTCACGGTGGTAAATATTCCCAATTTTTTTATTTTTTCTATTTGACATGTTTAATTTTCGGAATTCGCAAACGACATTAACTCATTTCCATTCATGTACCATTGAATTTTTCCATTTTGTCGCACGTAAAGGCAATAAAATGAATAATTTTGAAAGTTTAGAATTTTTAGTTAATCTGCTTGACAATATTACTTTCACCAATTCTTCTCCTTTCCTCTCAACATTTCCATCTTTATACGAATAACTCGGGCTCATTTTGTTGATTATTTGCAGTATTCCATCTTATCCATATAATTCTTATACTTTTATCATTTTGTTTTATTTTGTTTGCCTTGTCTGCTTTATAGTTTAATATGCATTATGTATCTAACGGTTTATATTTCTTGCTCTGTACAATTCACACTATATTTTATAAATTCATATTTAATCCATGTAAAAGTTCCAAATATCAATAAAAAATGGAGGAGCGTGTACTCATGTACACGCGGTAGAAGTTATACTTCTTTGGCATGATTGGCAATATAATAATACAATGTCTGGGAATATGATAAATATAATTGATAACACTTCAATGTACATACTTAAATTATTACCATTTGTTTCTGAAGTGGTACAAATGTAACAATTGGTTTGGACAGCTAAAATAAGAGATAAAAGATTTCGGCGTGAGACGTCGATTCGAAGACGTTTATCGTTGCAGAGGTATGATGCTACGTATCAAAAAAGTGTGTATTTTCAAGAAAAGCCCAAGTGCCTTACTCGCTTTCATGTTTTATCGATTTTCGACCTAAAACGGTTCCGTATTCAGAAGTTACGAAAGAATTTGACAGCCGCATTGAAAGTCGGATGAATGAATGTGTTTTTTGTTGACTATCACGTTGTTTTTGCAATAAATATTTTTTTGAATATCACTGTTAATAATTGTTGAGTTATAAGTAGATACGACAAATGTCGCTAGGCATATTAAATGAAGGTAGGCGGAGTGGGATTAATTAGAGATAAAAAGGATTATAGGGACAGGATTGGTAGGCCTCCATCTTACTGAAGTCCAATTCAGCCGCAACCATCGCCTGTATTCCTCAATATTTAACACTCAAATTCAAATTCAAATGTTTATTCAATGTTCAATGTTACAAATGTTTGTTTACAAATATTTACAACACTGGCCAAACCATTGGGTATATTTTTTTACGTATACAGAGATGTTTCTGTCTTTCTTTCCAAATGATTCATCAAGTTTGTTTTGATTATTACTGGAAGACTTCGGTGGCCGGGTCGTGTGCCGAGAATGTCCGAGTATCAAGTACCAAAGTCCCTGCTGAACTCAAGGCCGGTAGGGCGAAGGAGCTTAGGAAGGCCAAAATTAAGATGGAGCGACGAAGTCCTCAAAGACATATCTGCCTTGGAGCTTCTGAACTGGAGAGAGCTGCCACTAAACCTAGACGAGTGGAAGAAGACTCTTGAGGCGGCCAAGACCCACCAGAGCCCACCCACCTTGGCTTTGTAGAGCCAAGAGTGATGATGATGATTTATTTAATTATTAATAATAAACGCCCTAGTGGACTTTTACAGTACAAGAAAATTAAAAGATTTTTTTTATACCTAACATAAAACACGTTTTACAGTAAATAACTAAAATAATAATATAAATAGAACACATGTAATATAAATAAACAATATGAAACATTATAAAATGAGCAATATAAAATAAATGAACAGTATAAATGAACAATATATATAAACGATGATTAGCACACAAGCAAACAGTAACAATTAGAGACCTTTAAAATAAAGATAATTAAACCAAAAAATAAATATAAATATATCAACACAACAACATAAAATCAAAACATATTTAAAAGGGAAATGAACAATAGTTAAGATAGGTACTTTAAAATAAATAAATATATATAATTCATGGGGAACGAAACATAAGTAAAATTTTAGTCCATTAAACTGTAATTATTTCTATTGGTATAGGTCAAAGTAATTCTTTAATTCGAATATGCTCCTATAACGAAAAATGTCTACAAATTCCGAAAATTTGTTTCCAAGGCGATGCATGCGTGTTAACGGTGAATTTAATGCATAGTTATTCCTGTGGATATCACGATTGTTTACCATCTGTTTCTGAGAATACACAGGAAAGGTATTTTTACTTTTACTCCCTTTCTTTTAACTCGTAGCGTCTGCTTGCTTGCTTGTCTGACGAAAAAACTTCGGATCGATTTTTAACCCTTTTCCCGTTATCCTATCGAGCTGAAACTTTGCAGGCAGACTCGTGGCGACGATAAAAATGATCTAACCAATTTTCGTTTAATTTTTTTTAAATAAATATGGTATAATTTTGGATTAATGGTATTTTCAAATTGGAATCATTCTATATGAGTAATTAGAAACGAAACCTGATTCAAAGCGAAAAGGAGTATTGTAAAAACTTGGTTTTTATGGGTTAGTTTTTTGTACTTCCAGGTTCGTCACTTCAACGAGTCAATGCTGGAGAAGGGCTACATTCCTCACGCTGGAGTGGGTCCATCCACGGAAGACGACAAGCTGCGGCACCACGCCTACTACCAGTGGGTCCCCTTCTTGCTCTTCGGGCAGGCGATGATGTTCTACATGCCGCACTACATCTGGAGGAAGGCTGAAGGTTCGAATCGATCATTTTGTCCAGGTTCAAAAATATCAAATGATTTAACTATCACCAATATTGTTCACATGCGTGTTAGTCTTGTCAGAGAAATTGAACCTAAATTTTCGATGTTCGCGTTTTCAAGGTCAAGGTATTACATCGATCCGGTGCGTAAAGAGGTGGTGACGTTAGGGATAGGCTCTATCTCTATGACATAAGCTGTGGAAGAAAGTTTCGGATACTGTCCGTGCCGGGAAGCTTAACCAAGATGTATGGGGGACCAAGGGCTACCTTGGGGAGGGGGACGGACGCTGAGCAACCAGAATAAACGAGGTAGAAGAGGCGACGCGTGTGTGACCGTGAGGTAGGGGGGGACGGGAAGGGAGGGGGCAGTCGGCGAGAGGGGGAAGGAAAGGGGAGCGGGGAGAAGCAGAGTAGGGGGGGAGGGGGGGAGACGAAGAGGGAAGAAAGAAAGGCGAACGAGAAGGATGGGGGAGTTGGGACAATAGGGGGTAGGAGACTCGGAAATGGACACCCTTGAACAACTGTTTTGGGAAAGGCAAAAGGACAGGTGGTCGTGTAGTTTAAATTGCAGTTATGGTTAGGTATGGTGGGATAATTTGGAATTATAATCATGTGAGTGGTATTGATACAATATAGTTTGCATGGTGATAGTTTACAAATACCATGGTGGGGTTGTGTATGTGTTTTGATGTAGTAGTTAGTGTTGGTCTGACGAAGAGAAGGGTACGTCTCGGGAAACCGTTAGACCGTTTAAATCTGGTAGTGGTTTTTATAAGTTTACGATCATTCTGTTTAGTATGTCCTAACCACTCAAGTTAATCATTAAAATATAATAAATTAATATCAAATGATTTATTCAACAACAGCACCAACAACAATTTGAAAAAAAACATAGTGTTAGTTAAAAATACTCAGTCTAAAAATTCTCTATACATCACGAGTACGAAGTATATTGGAATATTTGTCAGTTGTTTGGTAACCTTATTACACAACACATGTTACGAGAATCGAGAGAGTGCGGAAAAAGTTTCTACGTATTTTGTCATACAAAGCTGTAGACATTTTGCGTTGTAGGAGCATATCCGAATTAAAGAATTACTAAGACTAAGGCCCCGGGTACGATACGAGCGGCGAGCGGCAGAGCGGCAGACATAGACAAGAGTGCCGCTCTTGTCTATGAAGCGGTGCCGCTCACGTTTAGGTTTGTTTAAGCGTGATACAGATGTGGTTACAGGCTACGACGAGCAAGAGCGGCAGGGCGGCACCGCTTGCCGCTCACACTTCGCCGCTCGCCGCTGTTCCCGGACATTAAATTTCGCTCACCGCTCAAGCGTCTGTTTTTTTTCTGTCAATTTTTCTATGGGAAACTGTTTGCAGAGATATTGTATAGTTTATATTGAAGCTCTCCTACAAAACAATATCAGATAAGAGAAAGTTAACGGATCTCGAGTGTGAGATTTTAATATTTCAAGTGCAAAGTTTGACATGTTTGTGGAATGACAGACATAATGATTTTAAAAATTGTGTGATTACGAAGAAACTGCGGGAAGAAGTTTTGTATAGACATCCTTGTATATTAAAAAAATCGAGTTTCGTTAAATTATTAAACAAATGGTGGTACTCTCCGTAAACCCTTCTACTCCTGTTTATCGGCTGAACGCCATATTTCCTCTTAACATTCAATAAATGAAATTTCCATAAATATCTGACGTTTTCATTTCAAATGAGTATGACGGCGCGGCGACTGACAGAAGTTGCCGCTCA
>JADDOH010005687.1:0-11912 GCA_016648135.1 Agrypnia vestita | reverse complement strand
TGTTATGTTGTGTTTTGCTTGTTGGTATTGTAATTTTTCTGGTATAGTGTGATTCGATTGTGTAATCAGTCGATTCTTTTTGTAAAGGCTCTTCCCATAGTGAATCTTGATCCTTTTCTACGTCTTTATTATTTTTAACATCATCATTCTAAATTTGATAATTACAATAATTTAAATATTATACGTAAAAATAGCTATTCAAAAATGGGAGAGAATAATTCATTAAAAATAGACCGTGGTCACTTTTCTTAAACAAGTCAGATCTAGTAAAGATGTTTAAAAAAATATAAGACCATTTACTTTTTTGGTTTCTTAAAATTGCTTTTGTAGAGTATTAATATCTAATGAAGACCTCTTCAAAAACTGTGTAGTTACAGGGCCAGCAAAAGTTTAAAAAAAAGATTGGGACACATTTATTGGGATCGGGCCTCATTGAAATGTCTTTTAAGGTTGATTTGAATTGCTTTTATAGTTTGTATGTATTGTGTATATGTGATGTGTGTTGTTTGTACAAGTGTATTGTATATTTGACAGGTATAAAAGCAAAGGCAGTAAAATCCCACTGAGGTATTTTTCAGATAACCTGTCATTACCAATCAAGGAAATTTCTTTGGAACCTACATCTTATTGGAAATTAGTTTATAAAACAATTATTGCCTATTTAAATATGGATATTACTGTGTTTGCTACCAAATATTGGACATTGCTACTTTTTCTATTTAACACTTATGTTACTGCCCAAGTACCTGGGTACCCATTTTCGATTTCAGGTTTAATAATTTCATTCGTAAACGCAATCATCCGTTTGGATCTCCATTAAATAAATTATTTGAAAGGAAATAAATGGAAGATGGACATTGCTATGAGAAGTAGTGACCTTCTAAAAAGCTATTTGATCACTGTCTAAATATTAATTTGTGAGATACAAAATAAAAATAATGTATGTAGGAACGTCCATTCAGATTGAGTACCCGGGTACCTTGGATAGCAGCTAGTCTGAGAAATTCTGGGTAGTAACATAACGGTTAAATAATTGACATCAACTCTAAATTTAGTTTGAAGTTGGGTTGCGTTGGAGTGTATATTGCCTGATTTGCTTTTAATAGTGATTTGAAAACAAGATTTTGAAAAGGATAGAACTAAATTTTCTATGAAATCACGAATATGTAATACCTATATATTAAAAAAAAATACAGAGGCGAACACGGAATGCGTATTGCATCAATATTCGTACTATTTTCAAAATAAATTAAAGGCTTGTGCTGTGAAAATTCTTGTATTCTATTTTAATCTACATTCTATTAAAAATAATATTTTAAATTTGTAATCCTCGGTGACCAAATTCAAAATATTTTGATTTTTTTTCACATTTTTCTGCCTTTGCTTTTATACCCCTCATAAGGGATGTGTATTTTTTGTGTAAGTGTATTGTATATTTGTGGTTGTATGTTGTGTTTGTTTGTGTGTTGTGTTTTTACCTTAGGATGTGTGTGATGTGTAATTTGAACTATTATAGAATTTTCCTCTTCTGTTTCACTTTCATAACTCTCCTCATCAGATGATTCCTTGACAAATTTATAATAATATAAACACACTATTGTATGATGAGTCTGAATGGTGATTTTCAAGAGATTTTTATTAATCATACCAAAAGCCTTTCATACTTACCTTGATTGATTTAAAAATGTATATTATAACCTCCTTATGAGACAGAAAAACAAGATAATTTGGATTATTTACAAAATAAATTATCACCATGAGAGCTGAGACAGATTCCACAGCTGGTAGAATTTAATAAGGAAGACTAAAATGGTATGAGTAAGAAAAACTTCAGAAATAAACAGAAACACATTTTGTATACATGTTAAAATAAACATTAATAAACAATATACAAAATGTTAAAACAATATAAAGTAATGTACACAAGAAAATTTCCAGAGCTAAGGATTGATACTAGAAAAATAAGCAACGCAACGACTCCAGTGAAGTCATTGCTGAAGCAAGCTCAAGCAAGTTTATATAAGTTTTAAAAGCATTGCTGTGGCTGAATATTGCTGTAGATAAAATGACATCTTTTGTCTCTGGTGTTAAGTATTCTGTTCCTAGTATGATTGCATCTGTTATTTCAAATAGAATTCCTCAAATTTTAGCTACATGTGTTTTAATTTTAGTTATTTTAATATGTGGTATACTAATTATTTAATTGATTTAAAAATTATTTCTGTTAAAAACAGTGTTAGTTTGTTTGATATGTGACTCGGCTTAAATTGCTTTTACTCCTAAACAAGCCTTTTTGAAAACAGTTAAGGAAAATATGTACAAATTTAATTTCAGCCCTGAGTATATTCAAAATATTGGATCAAGCTACAAAGTGTCATCATACGATAGAAATGTTTGCAAAGATAATGAGTTAAGAAAAAATATGGATAAAAAAGACCTATTTACCACACTAAGAGATAATGAAAGCATTGCTCATGAATTATTCTTAATGGATTAACCTTATCTAAACTGTCATCAAAGTAACTTGAGTTAAAATTCGTTGGTAGATTCATTGCTTGCAGATGACCATATGGTTTCTCCTTGATTATTTTACCAAACCAAAGTTTGGGTTAGGTCGGAAGTCCTATGAGCACCCAAAGAAAAAAGACATCCATACCTACTTCCCATAAAAAAAATGTCTCTATGAGACATCTATAATATATCTTGACAGTTGACATGTTTAGGAGTAATAGCAAATTGGAGTAGCATATCATACACATGGTATATTATAGCATGAGTGAGGTTGTGCTGTGGATATACCTTCTTTGTGTCTTTAACACTTCCCCTCTTCTCGATAGGTGTTGGTGTTATCTTTTCGTACTTTTCCAGTTTAGGTCTTTCGTAGTCGTCAACAAATTCTGGCTCCGGTTCCTTTGTGGAGAATGTCGGATGTTAGTTACAACAGATAACAATGTACAAGAAGAAACAGTGTGACAAGTTAAACACAACAGGTAGTCAAACAACACGAGAGTTTCAGAATGGGCTTTCATTCTTTTCAATTTAAGAACATACAGGATGACCGATACTTAATATAAACTAATGAAGGCTGTGCAAGAAGTGAATGGATCAATAAAAATATAGGTACTGCTTGCCCAACGTAACTTGGCGTGCGGCGAATTTTGAACTAAAACCCGCCCCGCCCGCACCCGGCGGTAACCCCTCGCCCTGTCATTCAGTACAATTTTGTATTTGGTCGGGAGCTGTGATATCTTGATTACCAATATACACTGAATTATTATGTCCAAAACATCCCAAACAGTCCGGGATGGTGCAAGAACAATTGCCAATGAAGTATTAAAGTTTTGCGAAGCTGAAAAAGCGAATAATGGACCGATATTACCGTCTGACAGTTTGACAGATAGAACGGCTGCCATTACTGCATGGTTTCTTTAGTGCTGCCCGACCAAATTTCTGTATTTAATACGACACCGGTCACCGGACATTCAGTACTTTATGTATTGTGTAATAAATTTACACCCTGACAACTTCTGGTACGCGACAGGTACGCCCTCCCACGCACGCCAAGTTATAGTGGTACGTCTATACATCAAATCGACTAGAGACAATCACTGAGATACGGATTTCAAAACCATTAGATTATTTGGAGACAACTCTAGGCTTTTTTAGTCCACCGAGTCTCGAATCAAATGTTAGCCCACTGACATAGATGTTCAGTTGGCTAAATTTGAATCTATCTAGTAGCAGTTAAAACGGAATCAACGTTTATAATTAAATGCCTTGTGTTTTTCTATCCTTTCCGAATAATAAATGTGTACCTCTTTTTTCTGTGAATATTCTTCATTCTAATGTTTATAATACATATCAGTCAATCTCTATACAACCATCAAAACACCCAATTCCTAGCATGAGATGATAAAACCATTTTTTGGCTCTTTTTTTCTCATGGGCTAGACAGAGAGGGTGTTTTGTTGCGTATCAGAATTGTAAAAAAATAATGCAAAAATAACATTGTTTCAAAATTTGACACTTATTTTGTTTTGGCGTGTTTAACATACGTACTTTCATGTCTGTATAATTGACATTTAATTATCAGTTGGAATAAAATAATGCAATGATGTTGTAAACAATGTATTTGTACATTCTCGAATACCCTTCTAGAACTATTGTTTTGTTTAATTTCATTTAAGAAAGACAATCAAATTTGAATGTGTAAACCGTGCGTACGACACACATTGTTCCCTTGTGTTGGTGTTTACGGGTATAAACACCAACACAACGAAACAATGTGCCTCATACGCACGGCTTGCGCATACTAATTCAATTGTCTTTCTTAAATGCAAGGAGATATATATAGAAATGAGCATTTTTACACCATCGAAAGCTTCTTAGTAAATAAAAATTTAAATAATAATTTGTGATCACCGTGTTTGTAGGCAGACCATGTTTCAGTGAACAGAGATTGGGTACAATGAATAAAGAAAAGTAACGGCATAAGATAAGAAAAAAAAATTACATAAAATAAAGTGTATCAAAGAAATGGTGCAGAATGTAGACAGTGTTTAAGAAAGGAAGCAGTTTGAACATATAACATATAAGAGAGAAACTAACAATAAGATTGGTGAGGCATTATTGTGTAAGTGTAAAATGTTTTTGTCACAGACCTTTGTGCTTTTGACACTTCCCTTCTTCAAGATAGGGGTTGGTGTTTCTACTCCGTTCTTCTCAACTTTCTTTGTGACCTTTTCCTCGACTTTCTTAGCAGTCTCGTCCTTAAAGCGAGCAAGATCATTTAGGAGAGTGTTGTTGTAAAACAAGTTGAAGTAACAGTTTGCAGTAATAACAACATTAATTAAGAAAAATTGGGTTAGAATAAACACACAAAATATGATCGATGTGGACTAAATATTAATATAAATTTTGGATCAAGTCAATCGATTTTTTTGGTAATTTTGGATGGATATTTAGTTAGCGTCAAGATTGATAATATTATAGCTCATGCACTACTTCCCTCATAAAATTGTGAAGCTTCCTATGTTTAGCATTCAATACCATTTAATGTTTTTTCTCTAATCAATCTGACATAATCCTTTGCAGATCAATAAAAGCACATCACAAGTTTTGGATTGGATTTTTATTGAAAAAAAAAATTGCGACTTTTTAGAAAAAAATTGAAAAACCTAAGCATTTTTTTGGTAATTTTTATCCGTAGTCTTCTATCCTTCCGCTAAAATACTTTCATACAGTTTTTCATTAGCAGGTTAAAAGCCCTATAGTTCCCGCACTCCATACCCTTTGCCTTTGAATAAAGGCATAATCACAACCCTTCTCCAAACCATTGACATTCTCCAAGTATTGGTTGAAGAGTCTATAAAGCCATGAGAGAACTACAGGGGCCGCCATACTAAATATAATTGACAAGACCTAAATTCTCATCAACATCTTGACAGAATATACACTACAATTGTATTGCTCACATATGTTTTTTACTACTAATTAATATTTTCTACATTTTTATACTTTATCGCACTCATGCTACCTCTTTCACTTGATTTAAAAAAAATAAAAATATACGTATATAACAGAACAACTACTTTGACAGTAACCACAAATTAAGATTTTTGATTGTAAAATAAACTACAGAAATGAAGAGACAAAAGAGACATAAAGAGATAAAAAAAGACACAGACAGACATTTGAAATAAAATTAAAGTAACCTTGGATTTTTTCAAAATTCCTTTCCTTACAACTGGAGGTGGACTACCAATGTCCTCTTTGTCCAATATGCTTGTTTCATTACTGCCAATGGTTTTTTGGGTTACCTTGAGATTAGTAACAAAAGAAAGCCATGGTGATATTATGGTTTAAAACAATGTTAACTTTTTATAATCTATTGATTTAATAAATGGGAAGGTTATTTATTAAATGAAAGGAAAGCAAAAAAAACCGATTCTAAAATTAAAATTGTAATTTTTAATTAACACTATGTTTTGTCATGAGTAATAAGAGTTATGTGATTTTAGTTTTGTTTCAAGAGTTACCAATGTTACTATACATAACTATTTCAATGAGTTTAATTTGTAATACATTTATATTTTTGTTGTATGCGCACAGTTCAAAGAAAGCTATGTTATCCTATAAAATATATTATGCCAGTACTAAATAAAAAAAATAAACACAGTTATTCAATATTTTGAGTCTACGTTTGGATTTACAAAAAGAATTTGAGGTCTTTGAAAAATACCTTCTTTTCTTTGACATCCTTTTTAACTTTTTCTTTCTCAGCTTGTTTTTTCTCAACCGGAGTGGGCGTTATTTTCTCATACTTTTCGAGTTTTGGTGGTTCATAGTCGTCCACGAACTCCGGCTCAACTTCATTTTGAGTCTGTGTGAGTGTGTTAAATGCGTAATAAAATAAAAAATCACTTAACTGACAAATTAAAAATTAATGCAATAAGAAAATTCTAAAGCTCTCTGTTTTTTGTACTCAGCAATTCAAATAAGCTTTGATTCTACTTATTAGAATATTATCAAAAAGATCCCGGGACATGTAATAATTTATGCCGGGAAATGTGTAAAAAGTATCCCGGGAAAAGTGTAATGAAGTACCCCGGGAAAAGTGTAACAAAGTATCCCGGGAAAAGTGTAATGCATTATCCCGTGAAATTTGTAATGACTATGTTATGAGTAAAAGAGTTGTGTTTGTATACCTTGTTGTTAGTGAGACCAGGCTTCTTTGTGAGCGGTGTTGGTGATACTTTATCGTATTTTTCCAATTCTGGACGCTCGTAATCGTCCACAAATTCAACTTCCTCCGGCTTCAAAACACACAGTTCAACATTTAGTTAGCACACATTTGAACAGTTTCACAAAGTTACTTTGCACATTAAAGAAGTGTAAGCATAAATGTGAAAATAACAAAACAAAACGCAATGTTTATAATACAGCAGAATGTACAGAAACCAATAACTCCTTTAAATACAACGGAACTGGAGTAATTCAATCCATTTTATAAAGTATTGGGTAGTACCTACATCCCTCAGCATACCATGATATAAAATTCGCCTACACAGCCATGATTTCAATTGGTGTAACCATAAAGGATTTTAAATTAAAAAACCCTTACTTATATGAATGTCTTTAAAATATTTGACTGTTATATATTTCCTCTAAATATAAAATATTGATAAATATGCAGAGTTTATGGAGTCCCATCCAACATAACCATCGTTTTTATCAAATGGTTTTATTAAAAACAAACAAAAAAGTCACATAAAGATGTGGAATCAGTTTTTGTCTCACTAAAATATATATTTTTTAGCTAACATCCAATGTATAAATTTTACATTTAAATAAATTCAAAAACAATTATTTTTACAAAGACTCACTTTTAATATTCATTTCCATGTGCAAATGTTTTTAGGAATAACAAATTTATATGTGACGTATTTAGGGAAATATATTACATGTCTGATATGCGCTCTGTATGCTTGTGTTTCTTCGTGGCTACGGTAGGAATATTCTTACAATGCTAAAATATTTCTTAAAAATAAACGGGGGTACACAAAATAAATAACAATGTACTTAGTAAAAAGGGTAGTTAAAGTAAGCACAATAATTTTTGAAACTCAGAAGCATTAGTTAAGATTGTACAGCTGTAGGATTGATATTTTTTTGTGTAGTAGTGTGTTTACCTGCACCAATATACAATCTTGATTATCGACAAAAGTTGAAGTAATGTTATTGCTTGACCAACGTAAATTGGCGTGCGGCGACTTTGGAACTAAAACCCGCCCCGTCCGCACCCGGCGGTAACCCCTCGCTCTGTCATTCAGTACAATTTTGTATTTGCTCGGGAGCTGTGACATCTTGATTACCAACATACACTGAATTATTATGTCCAAAGCATCCTAAACAGTCCGGGATGGTGCAATAACAATTGCCAATGAAGTATTAAAGTTTTGCGAAGCTAAAAAAGCAAATAATGGACCGACATTACCGTCAGACAGTTTGATAGTTAGAACGGCCGCCATTACTGCATGGTTTCTTTAGTGCTGCCCGACCAAATTTCTGTTTAAGGCTACAACACCGGTCACTGGACATTCTGTACATAATGTATTGTGTAATAAATTTATACCCTGGCAACTTCTGTTACGCGACAGGGACGCCCTCCCTCGCACGCCAATTTATAGTGGTCGCATTCTAGTTTTGAAGTGTATCACAGATTTGTTTAGTAACATGTGGTTAGTTCAAGTACCTTTACAGTAGACTTCAGCCCAGCCTTTTTAGCCAAGGGAGTTGGAGTCATTTTCTCGTATTTCTCGAGTTTTGGTTTTTCATAGTCGTCAACGAACTCCGCTTCGCCCTTTTGAATGTAAGATTTTTTATGGTTATAGTTAATGAGGTAACTGTGATTGTTTAGAAATATGCAGAATGTTGTTTGAAAGTTTTCTATGATTGAAGTATATGTAAGAATTCATCACAAAAAATTGTATTGAAACAAAACTGGTTATGAAAAAACTCAAAAACAATAGGAAAGAATTTATGACAATATTTTTTGTATTTTAATTGACGTTTTGATAGTACACCATTTATTTCACTATATATGTGAAATATGAATAAGATAGAAAATCATAGAAGAAAGAAATGTTGATAGAAAAGTAAGCTTAAAAACAAATGTTTCGGAATCAGAAACACATCCATAAAAGAATATCGTAATGAATTATTAGATCGAAATTCTACAATAAATATTTAAAAGCAGTAATTCAAATAAAGAAAGAGAAGAAAGTCGTTAAACAGTAGGTTAATAGAATAACAGAAGTCAATTAATGTATATTATAAATGTCTCACAGAGACGAAACTGTATTTTTATTATGGGAAAGTAGGTCTTTTGGGTGTACATAGGGCTTACGAACTATCGTACGGCTGGCTTAAGTGATCACTTTACACAATGTTACGTTCGCCATTTCCATCCATGATAGAATATAGCGTGGCACGTAATTTAAATATATAAAACTTTCAAAAATTAGTAGACATGGTATATTCTATCATGGGTGGAAATGGCGAACGTTATATTGTGTAAAATGATCACTTAAGCCAGCCGTACGATAGGTCGTTAGCCCTGGGTACACCCAAAAGACTTCCATACCTACTTTCCCATAATAAAAAAATAGTTTCGTCTCTGTGATACATCTACAATATACATTAATTGATTAATGATGTCTCTGTGACAAAAATCCAGCACTGTTCTGAAAGATTTGAACGAACTCAAAATATTCTGAATAACAGAAGTTTTGATATCAGAAATGTATGCACAGAAGAATAAGAGTTAGTGTTATTTTTTGAGAAAGAAGAATCATAGAAGCTAGTTGGTTAAAAAAAGAATTATAGGTAGAAAAAGTTTATTGAAGTATTGTTATAAGATTAGAGAATGAAGACTCATCGAAAGAAATGAAGAAAAAAGAAAGAAGAAAGAAGAAAGAAGAAGAAGAAAGAAGAAAGAAAAAAGAGAGAATGTAGAGAAGAAGAGCGCCAAACATATATGAAAGTGGTGTCAGCCAGCTACCTGGGGGATTTTCTTAAGGTTAACCTTCTCTCCGTCTAAGTCTCCCGGGCCCTTGCCGACCTTTCCTGTCGGCAGCTCAGGAGTGGGCTTCTCCAGCTCTGCGGCCTGCGCCTTCTTGGCCTGCGGCGTGTACTTGGCCTGCTCGGCCTGCTGCGGTTCGGGCTTCTTGGCCGACTCAATTTTAATGGCCTCTGGCTGATGGTTGCGTAAATGTTTGTAAAGAATTAGACATTTTGAAAATGTGTTTGACCTTTTGCCAGTTTAGAAAAGCAACAATAATCTGATTGTTGATTTGAATTTATGGTCTGTTGGTGATAAATTTTTTTGGTGCAGTGTTTAATGTTCAGTAAAGTAATAGAGTTTTATTTAAGTATTATAGAGAATTATTGTTTTTTACTGATTGTGAAATATAAAATGACATTTGTTTTCTAAATAAATTTAATTATTTCAATAATTAAACGAATTAACTTTGTTTATCACCACTAAATTTTTGGTAAAACCAATCGGTTTCGGAAACAACTTTCCTTCGTTAGGGTATATGTACTTAATACTAATTAAACTTTACAAAATTATGAACAATCATACCTCAGTGTCAAGGGTCCAAAAGGGGGTAAGTAGTCGGGGGTGCGAAAGAAACAGGTGATAGGGAGAAAGGGAACATATTCAAGATAGGACTGTAAGTTAGATCCTATCTTGATTCATCTAACTTACAGTCCTGTACAGTATACCCTGACGAAGGAACGTTGTTTCCGAAACCGGTTGGTTTTATCAAAAATTAAGTGGTGATAAACAAAGTTAATTCGTTTAATTATTATATTAACCACAAAGTAATAGCATTGGCTTCGAAATATGTTGAATTTTTTCAATAAATAAGTGGTGTTTACAAAGTTAATTTATATAAATTATAATTATGTCACCAAAAAATAATTTTGCTATATTTGAAGAAGTTAATTATTTACTTCTTCTATTTACTTATTTATTATTATTAACTTGCACATATTTATAAAACAATACACTGCTTATTTTAAAACACAACGAAATGAATTGTTAAATGATTTTCAGAACTAAATATCTACTTTTTTTATCAAACAGAGAAATGGCACATTATAACATTTGAAGATTTTTTCATAATACAGTAAAACCTCGTTAATTCTAAATTCAACAGACCCAAAAAAACATTTCGAATTATGCAGAACCCCGCTAATTCTAAATTCAAGGTACGATAAAAATTTAAATCGTGATTGCGAAATTCGCCATAAAATTATGAAAAAACTAACCCATAAAAACCAAGTTTTTATTTTACTCCCTTTCTTTGTAAATTAAGTTTACCATCATGTAATAATTGATTGACTGAAAATGAAACATGTCTAGACAAATATCTATATCAAAAATCTCTAAAAATATCTCTTTATTATTTGATTTCTTCCCAAAAAACCGAAGTTGCTGTCATCTATTGTCATAAATTCAAGTCCAATTTTCATAAATTTTCGAAATTCGTAGTAAGTATCTATTATACCAACCGACGGAGTAATTCAAACTTTAAATATTCCGTGACGTTATCGGGCCGCCGGCGCCGTTGGTAGTAATCAAACTTTTGTAATGATTCCAATTCGAAAAAAAAATTAAAATTTCTAAAAATCCAAAGTTATACTATAATTATTATTATTTTTTAACGAAAATTTGATAGATATTTTTGATCATCGCCACGAGTCTGCTTGCAAAGTTTCAGCTCGATTGGATCACGGGAAAAGGGTTAAAATTCGATCCAAAGTTTTTTCGTCAAGAAAACAAGCAAGCAGACGCCACAAGTTAAAAGAAAGGAAGTAAAAATTTTGTGAAAAACATCTGTATTTTGCGTATTTCAAGAAATCATTTAAAAAATGCAATATTTATTATGTTAATGCAAAGACCATGACATTTCTATTACTAAAGTACTCGATATTGACATATCGATTTGTTGTTCTCCCTTGCGAAAAAAATGGAAATATTTTTTCAAATTCGTTAAATTTAAAAAAAATCAAATTATTTGAACTGAAATATATTGACTTATGGCGCAAGGGACTAAAATTATTTCGAATTAAGAATTTCCGGGATTTTCAAATTTTGGGATTAAAATAAAATTTTTGGACTTGAGAGTTTACCAGGTACTTTAGTAATAAAAATATCGCGATCTTTATATTAGCATAATAAAAATTGCATTTTTGAAATAATTTCTCTAAATACGCAAAAATACAGACGTTTTTCACGATTTTCTGCGAATTAATTTAATTTATTAAAAAAAATTGTATTACGATTTTTTTGTACTGTGGTGGATTCCAGCACACGGGCGGCATCTGGCGTCCGTGGCAAG
>JADDOH010005686.1:0-10401 GCA_016648135.1 Agrypnia vestita | reverse complement strand
GTTGGAAGTTAATATTGCACAACCGGGCGAAATGCCTATTTTCCGCGAACCTATTCAATTTGTAAAACGCAATAATATGTATTTATATATGTTAGTAAAACGTTTGAAATGCAGAATGCACGTATGATGACCTCGCTTCTATCCTAAAGATAATTAAGGTATAATCCCGACGTTACGTCCCGACATCAGTACTAATTTGTTTCCGCGTCCGTTACCGTCGAACTCTGAACCCACGTAATGAAATGAATAGTGACCATAAGACAATGACAAATTATATAGCACGAACATTCCATTTGATACACATAAGAAAACATCAGAAATAAATAATATCAAAGGTTCTTATCTTAGTTCTGTAGTTGGTCTGCTTCTGAGATGGCATCCTGATCCGAAGTAATATAACTCTCCAAAATTGAGCAATTACCAGCGCCTGTGTAGCCCTTCATTTCCCTTGTATATATATTTTAATATCAGCGCCTGTAAAACTGTATTAGATCCTAGAAACAAGAAAACTATTCCCTCTACGCCGAGCACATACAGAACATAAACCCCTTCAATCTAGTTCATCCACGGTTATGCAAAAAGGCGAAAGAATAGTAATGGTAAAAGGTCCTTAACTGACAGAAGTTGAAGTTCTCTGCAAACTGCACATATCTTCTAGTGGCGCCTGTGTATTCCAATAACAACTTTCCAGTCATGTATTTAACATAACGTCCTCCTTGTGTGTATGTGTGCTGCAGTATCTGTCATCCAGTTAGTGATTCCCAAAATAGTGTTTTCCTTGTATATATATATATATATTTCAATATCAGCACCTGTAAAACTGTATTAGATCCTAGATACTAGAAAACTATTCCCTCTACGCCGAGCACATACAGGACATAAACCCCTTAAAACTAGTTCATCTACGCCGTACAGTGATATCACATGCAGACATAACCAATATAATTACAAATATGCTTGCGTCCCGCCGACTGGATGCCTGTGTTTTCCAATAACAACTTTCCAGTCATGTATTTAACATAACGTCCTCCTTGTGTGTATGTGTGCTTCAATATCTTCCAACCAATTAATGGTTCCCAAAATAGTGTTTTCCTTGTATATATATTTCAATATCAGCACCTGTAAACCTGTATAGAATCCTAGAAACGAGAAGACTATTCCCACTACGCCAAGCACATACAGGACATAAACCCCTTAAAACTAGTTCATCTACGCCGTATAGTGATATCACAAGCAGACATAAACAATACAATTACAAGTATGCTTGCGTTCTCCCCCACATTGGTGGAAATATTCGCATTCGTATTCACCGAATAGTAGGCCTGATATTCGTATTCGTGGAAGTAGTATTCGTTGCATCAAGGTTATTATATTTACAAGTATGTTCGAGTTCCCCCACCTTGGTGGAAACATTCGCACTCGTATTCACCGAATAGTAAGCCTGATATTCGTATTCGTGAAGATAGTATTCGTTGCATCACTCTCAATAATAAAATCATATAGATAAATAATTACGGTAACTCATAAAAATACGATATTACTTATATTAAACGAACAAAACAAAACAATCTGTCATATTAGTAAATAACGTGATCACGGAAGACCGAAGGTTAACTACCCCTGAACAGACCGCGAACTGCCCACAATAATGGAAAATGTTGTAGAAAACATTTCAAATATCTAATATTGAATGAATAAAAACAATGTCATATGAATAACCATCGCAATTAAGGAATATATACAATTCGAAACACGTCTATATAAGGACTTGATAGGAACAAATCGTGTTTTCAACGATTGCCTAATGATACGCAATACAAACATGTAACGAGTTCAAATAAACCACACATTCATGCTTCAATAAAATAAATATAAAATCCAGATGCATTTTTAAAATATATTGTTTGTAGGAAATTCCTCGTACGATTTGAACCTATATCACGCCTACAATCGTGATATCAAAACACATAATTAAATTCTCGTACTAGTTGAAACAAGTTCAGACAGCATTCGCGACATTGACTACGCACAGCTCCTTCGCATACAGGCCGATAGTAAAATAATTAACCGCAATAGAAAACATAAATGTGTTCCCCAGCTGAAGACCGGCCGTATCTAAATTAACTATCTCTATACAACATGTACAATTCGAAATACGTTTTATAAGAATTTGATAGGAACAAATTGTGTTTAGAACGGTTGCCCAATGACGCAATAAAAACATGTAACGAGTTCAAATAAACCACACAATCATGTTTTAATAAAACAAATATAAAATCCAGATGCATTTTTAAAATATATTATTTGTAAGAAACTCCTCGCACGATCTACACAAATCATATAGAAATCCGTGTATTCAATCGCCAGTATAGATAACAAAGCATTCGTTAGCATAAAAATACATCCGCCCTGAAGAACCTCTCGCACATTCCGAACCTCGCGACATTGAATAGACATAATTATACTGAATTTTAAAACCCACGAACAAACACGAAACACCCTTCGGCAGTAAAGTATTCCATTTTAAAGCCTTTATATCTTTGGTAATATATGAATATCGAATTTAAATGATTTTTCATATGAACAGCGACAGAATTATATATTTCATAAGCGTTATGCAATAAATCACAGTCGCCACATTACGATTTCTTGTACATTAAATCCGAAGCGCGTATAGTAATAATTATCACTAGGCCCAAAATACGTAACAAAACAATCCACAACATGTATCAATAATTGTTACGATCCAGAAAGTTCTAAATTGAATACACGAAAAAGGCAATAGAAATAAATAATATTGAAAATGCTTAGCTGTTCACTGTTCCAATTCTCTTTGAATTATTATCAACCTCTGGCTTTTTCCTCGATCCAGCCAATTTATCTTCCTTCCTGACTCTCCTCGACAAAGCCTCCGCCGACCTTCAAGCTGAAAACTCAAGTGCCGCTTTCTAATTTGTAACGCCTAACAATCGTCCCTATCTCGCGCCATCTTTGATTCCAACTCGCGTGTAAAAGTCAAAGTCTAACTCTAAGGACGCGTTTCATTGGTCAGATTCGGTGCTAACGCCCGCGTCTGTGATTGGACATCTCGTTAAACAAAATAACATAAAGCCTGCTTTACACGCCCGCGTGCAGAGATAATAAAGCTCGCCCGCACCTACCTATCCGGCAAAATATTTAATTATAGAGTATTTAACGGTTTGTGAAGCTTCTCTTTATTATAAACTTTAGCAGATAGATATTTTCGTATAATTTTTCAGCAATGTCTATTTGAATAGGCCAATATCGTTACAGCTTCCCCCTGGGGCGGCGCGGTACGATCGCATGAGCAGGAACGCGTCGCCACAAACATAGGTAGCTATTGTAAGACGTATTAGCTAAATTGACTGAGTCCTACGCGCAGGCATGTTAGAAAGTTAATAAGAAACCAAAGATCCGTATCTACATCATTTAAACAGCAAGTAAGGCTCAAATACCCACAATTAATCGAAAGTAACTTGAACGCCTCATACGATCGCGCCCGTTATTCAACTAGATCTTAAAATCTTCAACATTGTATAAGCAATCCTGCTTATAGCTATGCTTCCCCCGTTCTGAAAGAATTTGATTTCATGTTAGAATTTCGTCCCCATGTAAGTGTTCATCAACACGTTATACCATTGTACACCCTTCCCCCATCTAAAATCGGTCCGTTCTATCCACACTTTCTCTCTCAAAACGCGTTCACCGCAAGTTATTAAAATAGCACGCCTTACTACAATAATCTACTCCCCGTAATAAAGAAGTAGTTTAGCAATCCCGACGATCCCAAACGCACGTGTTCACGCAGTGATGAAGACGCCTTGTTCCCAACTACAACTGTTTTTTTTTTTTCTCTAAAGTGCTCGGTTAATATAAATTTGAGAAATCGAAAGAAAAGGTGACCGCATCTATTTTATTCAACTGATTGGGAAGATCCGAATACCCATTATCAATCGAACGTCCCATCGTTGTGCCTGTCAATTACTCGACCCCATTCCGCTTTCAACAGATCAAAAGAGACACCACTTCCCCCGCTCCGTCACTCCTCGTTTCCCTTTATAGATGGTACATCCCTAGTGCTCACCAGCTCGTTACATTGTAGCACTTCCCCCGGCGTATACTCCCCCTAACACCTTCTGACTAGCACCAATACCCGAATATACACGACGACAAGGACACTATACAGACAAATTCGAACGCGAACCGCGATAAGTTTTTAAAATTCCAGAATTGTGTTAAACTATGATTTTGATGTTCATCTTATTCGTGTGAGCCAAACATCCGGATTCCTAGTATATATAACCACACATTGATCTCAATATCCCCTGTACACGGGTACTTAAAATGATGATGATGCTTCGCTATTACCCCCTTCCCCAAAGCTATATGTGGCACGCATCCAAAATCTTCCAAAGATTAGTTTGTAAAATCATATCCCCCTATAACAACTGCAGATCGCGTATCAACAAAAGGTATATTCCTATTATGATTGTTCTCAACTAACTACACGACCAACTCTCAAAGGAGATATCTAAAGACGATGCACATCCATTAAAGAAGCGCGCCACGTACATAATTGTTGAAAAAAGTAATCGACAATTTGAATCTACATTACACTATTGTTCCCATAGTGAACACGCACCCGCATCTCCCCTCTCTGTTGATAAAATACTAAAACTGCTGGCACTACACTTGTACGAATTTAGCACCCTTCCCCCTGTCTATAAGACTCTATTTCCATGTCCAACCAACCTAACATTCGCTATCCGCCAGAAAATATGTAAGTCCAAAGCTAGCTCACATAACCGTCCTGCAGATTATAACGCTTCGCCTTTCACCACGTTGACAGGATTATCCGAATTCCGACTATTTGCAAAACAATTCAATGTACTTGACCCGATACGTAAGCGTTGAAGAAGCGGTTCTTATATCAAGTACATCGAGATATCATCAACCTCAATAGACATATATATCATAACCCTAATCCAGGTCCAAACCTTTTACAGCCCTCTCTAAACGTCTTGCTTATAATTCTTATGTAGTCACAAATCTAGGAATTGTAAAAGACGCTTGATGATACCGTTTTGAAAGCCTGGGCTAATGTTACTACCCCCTAAAGAAACAAAGATTTTTCGCGAGGCAAAAGAAAACGAAGAAGGGTGACAAATACATACATACAAACACACACGCATGTACATGTGTACATGCATACATGCGGTTACAACTTCACATCATGCATGCATCGAATATAAGTCCGTAATATACATCATGAAATATCCAAGACTGTAAATTGTAGATCGTAAATCGTAAATCGTAAATCGTAAATCGTAAATCGTAAGTCGTAAATCGTAAATCGTAATTCGTAAATTTTAAATTGAAGTTCAGCTGAAGTCGAGCCGAAGTTGAAGTTGAAACTAAAAATGATCAAACATGCCAAAGATAGGTATAACGAAGGAGAATGAAGTGATTCAAATCATGACCGCCTGTAAAACTAGAGGCGACGAAGGAGCCGGAACCGATCTCTCTATACCGTGTCGAACATTATTTGGAACTAGTTCTAAACCGGAAAGGAATCCAACTTTCGAAATGTAACATGTCCAAAAGATTTTATCTGTCCCGAACTACAACCGCATATTCCTACTATGATTGCAACCCGTGACAAAATGAACTCTAGTACCCCACCTGTGTTATGAACCTTATGCATACGCGCAGTACATCTCCTATTATATAGAATCAACCTATTGTCTCCAATATTCTACGTATACTGTAATGACTGCCACACTTTATTGTTGGTGTCATATGATGAAGAAGAGGAAGAAGAAACTGCAAAGTAGTGGATGACAACAGAAGAAGACGAAAATGAATTCATTGAAAGGCATGAGATAAGGAAAAAAGTCACAACCGAGTGTAGTAGTAGATAAGAACGAAGAAGAAGAAGCCGAAAGATATAAAATTAGAAGAAGACGTGAATGCAGCAGTAGGTAAAGAACAAAAGAAGACGAAAAAGACGTAGAAAACAATCGAAAATTATACGATAAACGGAAGAAGACGACATGAATGTAGTTATAGGAAAAGAAGAAGAAGAAGAAGAAGAAGATGAAGAGAAGATGAAGAAAACCAGTTGATAAGTATAAGATAAACGGATGAAGACGAAATGAATGTAGTTATAGGAAAAGAAGAAGAAGAAGAAGTAGAGAAGCAAATAGGAAAGAAGAAAGAAGAGAATATGAAAAGAAGAAGAAGAAAGAAGAGAGAAAAAGAAGAAAAGAAGAAGAGGAACAAAATAATGTAATAGGAAAAGAAGAAGAAGAAGAAGAAAGTGGAGAAGCAATCGAAAGATATACCATAAGACGAAGAAGCAGTTGCAACGCATTGTAATAATTGCTATTTATAGAAGAGAAGGCGTTTGAAAAGTAAAGCATAAACGGTATGTATTCAAAGAAGAAGAAGATTAGAGTGAACATAACCCATTAAAACCCTTTGTATCGAAGAAGAAGAAGACGCTGTTGAAGTCAATATAAATAAATGGGGAAAGAAAATATGTATATAACCGTTAGCATATACGAACAAGAAGAAGACGAAGAAGAAGAAGAAGAGGAAGAAAAGGGTAGGAACAACCTCTTCGATAATTGTAGAACGTAAAAGTATATATAACTATTATCCGCCTCAATTAACTTTCCCGCTAACCCTCAAGTATGGTATCTAAAGACGACACGTGTTTGTAGAAGAAGTGGATCCAGATGTCAAGATAAGTTTCCCACAACTATTCCTTACTAACCTGTCTTCCCCCCAGGTTGTCAAGCGTTTGCCAAATAATCAAGCGTGATTCCTCCGTATAGTGTAGTCATCACCAACACTGTATGTGTGTAACTGAATCAAGAGTTCCCGACATATAATTCGACTTGCTATACGACTGGAATCTATTCAAAATCCAAACGACTAATCTTCCTACCCTAATCTAAAAGTAATGGTCACGACGACACATGTAGGTGAATGAAGCTAATGATGATGCTATTACTATATAAAAGTTTTTTTTTTCCAAAGTCCTCCTGGAAAAATTTATTTCCAAAAGAAACTCAAATAATTATTTCGTGCAAAATGAGAGTCTGTGTTCATATTACGAACAAGTTTATTAATCTTGCATACTTAGCGTCCATAGATCAATAAGTATAAACAAATAAATCAATTTACATAACTAGAACCGTATATAAATGTGTATAACAATTTATTTAGATAATTAGAATAATTAAGAACCATAATAAATCAATGAAGGAAATTATTTTTTTTTTCAATTAATTCAGCAACATTGTAGATTGACATTTTATCTTTTAGCGACAATTGTAGTATAACACCTTGACGATACAAAGTCACTCCCGAACTAAAACAACAACGCCCTTGAAAACGCGCGGACCTGTGTGAGTCTCTGTACATATACTCCGGCCGACCCACTAACACACGTGTGCCGATGGTTACCGTCGACGCAGAACAAATGCGCAGTCCGATCGAATGCGTACAAAATCGAGTCACGTGATATCGTCGAGCGCAAAACGCTAAGGCAAAACATTGCACCATCTGTCGTATTTTCTTCAAACTAAACTCTAACCCAGCCCAGAAGGTTTGCGAATCTTCCAACAGGTGGCACTGTTCCAGTGACCCAGTGTTAAAACCTGTTTATTATATAACACATAAAAGTTCGTTGCCCTTTCTTATGTAACTCCCAAGAGCAATGACCGCATGATTTATAAATAGGTCATTATTTCAAGTTCAACCAAGCAGATGTTTTTACAAGGACGATGAAAGTACTATTTTAGCGAATCAAAGAATTAGTTTAAGATATTTATTACGTGTCTTTCGCGCGCGTATTTCATTTTAGATTATCGGCTTGGTCGTAAGGTGTTCAAGCATATCGTTATTCGAGATAACGGTTAACATTAAAGTTTAACATATAATTTTTTTTTTTTTTTTTTTTGTTTTCGCGCAGACATTTTAATTGCTTCCTAAGGCTCGTGTGAAGATACGTAAAATGTTCAAGCGAATCTAAAATAAAGGTTATGTCACCGAAAATTTTTTTCACATCTATTATAACAATATGAATACGGCTTTTCGACTGGCTTTGGGACGTTACTCTCCTGTTTTTGAATTAATACGTGACTTATATAGACCGTGCGAACACTAAATGATTTTTGATAGAGCGCGCGTAAAGACATACTTATGCGTGGAAAGAAAAATGCCATTATAATTAAAACTATATTTTTTTTTCTTTTTACAATATTAACTAATCTAATAAAATGAATACGAATCTCACTCTTGAAACATATCTCCTGGTCTAACGGGACCACTGTAACGTATCTACCTGTACACCTAAGCTAAATACCTAACTATAAAGTTTAATAATATAAGTTTTACGAAAAGCCCAAAGCTTGAGACTTTAAGCTACCGAATTAAGCTTTATTACGACTTTTGTGACTTTTAAGCACACACTTTATGCTTTAAGCTTCTAGATAAAACTTAAGTCGAACTTAGAACTTCGGAAGTATATTTACATGAAAGCTAATATTATTTTTTTTTTTGTTAAGAATTTATATTTTCAAAATTGGCCAGTCGTGATCTATCTAGTGGTTAGGAAAATTCCCCCTCCGTTGTGTCCGTAGCTATCCAAAATTCTTTTGATATGTGGTGAGATTCGTATTCTTATTAACGCGACTAGACTAATATAGAACGAATTCTTACCTAACTATGGAAATAACAAACGCACGTAACTAATCCGTACTCGTCCTTCTAGAAACCGCTCTAGAATTCTACAGTTTCGCCTATATGAGAGATAGCCGATATCGTCCACGTCCGGAGTTGGCCTAAAAGCCAATTATATGCGGCGTAGCCTAGGAATAAACGCTAGTAGCAAAACTCCCTTACATTGAACCGCCATAACTATAATACCATCGGGGTTAAAATACTGTAATATAAAACAATACAATCGTTGCCAAGTTAACGGCATACGCTAAAGATTCCGCCCACATTGATTATCAACATCTCATAATAGCAGCTTAGAACAGTGTCTGAGAATATATATATATTGCGCCCCCTATTGCTATTCTCGTTAGCGAAGACTCAAAATGTTCCCTAAATTCTCCATCAGGTGTCAGTAACGTATATTTCTAAAATATAATTGACAATTTCATATATGGGCCGGTTTTATAAGAAAAAATGAACTTAAATTTCCTTTGTAATTCAAGATATAAAGTAATTTTAAATCAAACTTATTACACTCAAATGAAACGCGCCACGTACTGCCGCTTACTATAGACCAATCCTTAGCGAAGGCTCAAACCCTTTCTTGATTCCCGCTAGGTGGCGGTAATAACAGGAAGAAATCCTCGTTCGATTTGAACCAATATCACACCTACAATCGTGATATTAATTACACATAATTACTCCGATCCCAATTATTTCCAAACAATACAAATCATATAGAAATCCGTGTATTCAATCGCCAGTATAGATAACAAAGCGTTCTTTAGCATAAGATTACATCCGCCCCGAAGAACCTCTCGCACATTCCGAACCTCGCGACATTAAATATACATAATTATACTGAATTTTAAAACCCACGAAACACCCTTCGTCAGTAAAGCATTCCATTTTAAAGCCTTTATATCTTTGGTAATATATGAATATCGAATTTAAATGATTTTTCATATGAACAGCGACAGAATTATATATTTCATAAGCGTTATGCAATAATTCACAGTCGCCACATTACGATTTCTTGTACATTAAATCCGAAGCGCGTATAGTAATAATTATCACTATGCCCAAAATACGTAACAAAACAATCCACAACATGTATCAATAATTGTTACGATCCAGAAAGTTCTAAATTGAATACACGAAAAAGGCAATAGAAATAAATAATATTGAAAATGCTTAGCTGTTCGCTGTTCCAATTCTCTTTGAATTATTATCAACCTCTGGCTTTTTCCTCGATCCAGCCAAATTATCTTCCTTCCTGACTCTCCACGACAAAGCCTCCGCCGACCTTCAAGCTCAAAACTCAAGTGCCGCTTTCCAATTTGTAACGCCTAACAATAGCTCCTATCTCTCGCCATTTTTGATTCCAACTCGCGTGTAAAAGTCAAAGTCTAACTCTAAAGACGCGTTTCATTGGTCAGATTCGGTGCTAACGCCCGCGTCTGTGATTGGACAGCTCGTTAAACAAAATAACATAAAGCCTGCTTTACACGCCCGCGTGCAGAGATAATAAAGCTCGTCCGCATCTACCTATCCGGCAAATATTTAATTATAGAGTATTTAACGGTTTGTGAAGCTTCTCTTTATTATAAACTTTAGCAGATAGATATTGTCGTATAATTTTTCAGCAAT